>CAVNYN010205946.1:102842-136586 GCA_963692815.1 Nyctanthes arbor-tristis | reverse complement strand
CTTGCCGCCCGCACCAGGTTTGGACCAATTTCAAACTGCGAGCTCATCTTCGGTAACATATTTGAACGATGAGTTTAAAAAGTGGCAAATGCAGGATGCTGGAATCTTCATATAATTTGTTGTTTGGAAAACTGGCTTTGAGATGCCTTTTCGAGGATTACTTTGAAGAAGCGAGGCATTTTAGCACCAGGATTATGCTCAAGCCAATTGATGATCCGCATGTTGATTTGATTGCCACTGTATCCCTCATTTTATTTGTTTCTGTGGCTCTCTGTTTATGCTTGTGTTCCGTTCCTCAAGATGTAACCAAATATTATTAGTAGTTGGTACTATTGATTTCAGTGAGCTGATCATACTTTACCCAGCTATTGCTTTACGTTTTATTTAAATAGTTCCAGCTGAGCTTGGGCTCCGCATCTTTACTAGGTGAAGAATGATGGTGTCCAGTATATAAGCAAATTTCGACTCGGTGAATAATAAGTAACCGTTTTTGAAGTATTTGAACTCAAAAGGTCAAAAAGAATTACATCAAAATTATACTTCATTTAGCCTAAGTGATTATCTTGTTATGGTGCTGACATTCTCTTCACAAAGCATTAGGATCTTTGGACGTCATGAAATGCATTCACAAGGGGAAGTGCTGCGTCTGGACTCTGGATACTTCTCCAATGTCGAACATGCAATATAAGGAGACAAGTTTTTATTTTTATTTTTAATTTTGTTTTATTTTATTTTTTTTTTAAATATCGTGTTAGCATCTTTTGGCCATGGATTTTTAGGTGTCTGCACTAGAACATTCCCATAAGAACAAATGCTGTTGATTTGACGTCAGGTGCTTATGGGACTCAGCATATTCTTTTTCCTGGAAAGTTTGAACAAAGAAGCGGTTGGAAGTTTTTCTCTTTTCTCTCCTTTCTCTATTTCTTCTGTGTTTGAAGAACAATTCTCATATCCATTTTGATAAAGGGAAAAAAAACTTTTAGTACTTTGAGTTATCAAAATACAAGCTTGTTCCTTAGCCTATCAAGGTTGCTGGTCCGCTAGATCACAAGCCTGAGGAGAAAATTGTTGGAAATGCACAGTTTCGCTGGCAAAGGTGTTGATACTTGATAGCTATTTTCAAATCCTTGAAATTCTTTTATTTGATTGTTTTTCTTTATATGAAGACCTTTCTATTTGTAGTGATGTTATGATCCTCACACATTCGTTGATCTTTTCGTATCCAACACTGAACCGTAAGAACCAGTTCTTGAATTGTCTTCCTTCCAGTGCTGCCAGTTTAACAAATAGCAATTTTATCAATTCTGTTAATTTCTGTCCAGGATTTTTCTGATGAGGTCGTGCGCATACTACCCTAAATTAGGTTTTGGAGCTTTTGGCATATTCCCATTGCTTTTGAAGCAAAGGTATGCGATAAGTGCTCCTGAATGAGTTAGTTTACACTCACATCGAGTGTATTTTTATGCTTTAATTTTTAGATGTTTGTCACTCCTGCAGAATATCCTCTGAAGATTATGGGATTATGGGTTTGAGATATGGCTCTTCAAATCTGTCTGTTGGAGCTACAATTATACCTTTTTTCAGTAGGTGATTTGCACTGCTATATTTATGCAATTTTCCTTTTTTAATCAAAACTGGGAATGATGATTTTCATATGCTGAAATCCGAGTCGCATTCCTCTGTGGCATCTCTATTTTGACATGTCTACTCACCACTTCATTCTATATCTTTAAATTTTTGCCAATTCTTTTGCACTCCATATGGCTAATCCACATGTACATACATCAGACACAAGTGCAAGAAATACTTTTAAAATCATTTTCTTTCTCCTTAGCTGGAGATGAAATTCCAAAAAGCGCATGGCTGGTAAGCAAGATGGGAAGGCTGACCGCAGGTGTGCAATATGAACCAACATGTAAGTTCCCAAGAAACCAAATACTATTACTGTTTATATTTTCGAATGTCTCAAGCCTTTGCGTGTTTTAAATATTATAAATCATAAATAAATTGATAAGAAGACGTGTTCTTTTACTAAACTAGGCATTGCTTTGACCCTTTAGCTTTCACTATATGAACTGCAAATCCTATCGATCATCTTAAAAATGAAAACTTAATTCTAATAGTCTTATATTCTTAAATTGTACCCCTACCATCCAGTTTGATGTACCTCTTACATGCCTCACATTCCTGATTATCCATACATTTCATATTTTATGCTTCATTCATTGCATTTGATTGATTGGTTGCAGAGGCGATCTTTGTGGTTTGGTACAAGTTTTCTTTACCAAATAATTTCTTTTGAGTACATGTACTTACTTTTTTAAAAAAAAGGGAAAAGTAGCACATGCCTAATTTTTTTGGCATTTCATGGATAAAAGTCACAATATACAATTTATGATGCTGCATACAGTTGGAAGCAAAGATGTAGCAAAATACAAAAACTTGACAAATTGGAGCTGTGCTATTGGTTATGGATTGGGGTCCGGGAGTCCTTTAAGCCCATCCTTCAATTTTGGACTTGAACTTGCTAAAAATTCACAGGTTAGTCTTATTTTGAAGTATTGAGGCCCTTTTCTTTAATTCCTTCACTCTGTTCTTTTTATATATTTGTTGTGCCATTGACTATTTTCCTTCACTAAATGACATCTAACATAATTTTTTAATTGGACGAACATGCTTTCTGGAAAACCTTTAGCCGCGAAAATATGGGGGGAAAATTGTTTCTCATTTAGCTTGCTGTTTTTCTAATATGATATTGGACATATTAAGGAATGTGTTGTTTTGCTTCTGGGTTCCATTTAGGGGTGCTAAAAGCTCAGTTGAGCACTTAAAACATGTTTTCAGTAGTACACATCAACCATATTAGATGAGTCTCAATTACGAAATTAATGTTTGAACTCGAGTTTGAGGTTTATTCAGGATCTAGTTCACTGTAGGTTCAGTAAGATTCAGCAATCATACTGCAAGAACAAAATATCAGTTTTGAAAAATAAATTGATATGATATAGTTAATTATTTAAATCTATTATAACAGACGGCCAACATAAAGTTGGAAATTAGAAATAAGAAGAGAGCCTGCTAAATTCGAGAAAGATTGGGTTGACCTTGAGAACTTAAAAAGTGCTTGAGATGGTTTGCCTGCCTACTTATCCTAAATCTCATTCAATTACCTGAATACCTGATTACTCTGATCATGAAAAGATATTTAACAATCAGTTCGACAGAAAGTAATATGTGTACAATTTTGGGACTAGTTTACTTATCATCATGTTAACTAACTATTCCAGCACCAATACTATAGTTTACTTCTACAATGTAGTGACTTGTAGGCTATTTGTCAATGCCAGGCCAACTTACAGTACTCATTACTGTTTCATTGCAGTTCATTGCTTCTTTCTACCAACATGTGGTGGTTCAAAGACGGGTTCTCTCTCTCTCTCTCTCTCTCTCCCTCCCCCCCCCCCATATGTACAACACACACATATAACTATACTTGCACGGATACTCAAAAGAAATTATGCTAAGACAGGGACATACCATCTTTGAATTTCGGGTAGAATGCTAAAAGATCATGCTGAAGTCATTATTACTGACAAATATTAACTTCTGTGATGGGATAGGTTAAAAATCCACTTGAAGAAAATGAAATAGTTGGAATTACTAATTACATCGACTTTGGCTTTGAGTTACAAACAAGGTATTTTCAGCTGTAAATATTGATACATTGAAATTGTATAAAGTTGGATATGATTCTTTTTATACATTTTGTGAAGCATTGATGAAGACAAATTATCAAGTAATACTCACGGGTCCACTTTCCAAATTGCTGCCTCTTGGCAAGCCAATAAAAACTTCTTACTGAAGGTACCTAATCATTTTTTTCGTATTGCTAATTGTTTAAGTTTGTGATAGCATCCTCAAGAAATTAGGATTTAGACGTATAAACATGACATGTCAATTTTACAGGGAAAGGTGGGGTCTTTAAGCTCATCAATAGCTTTAGCGTTTAAATCATGGTGGAAACCTTCTTTCACTTTCAGTATGTCAGGTATCTAACATTTTTTCAGTATACTTCTACATAGTTGCTTCCCCTACAATTTTTGGCTGCATAATTTCAAGCCTTGAAATTCATTGTATGATATATTAAGGGACCTTTCATTAGCTTAGCATGTAATCTTCAAATAATAATATCGCTAAAAAGAATCATGTGTCACTCTTTTCAGTTATTCTCGCATTTAAAGTTGATAAAATTTAGGGTTGAAGTCTGAGACCTTATCAGCAACTTTTGTGCATAGTAGACTGAATGCGTAATAGAATGTACTACATTTTAGCTTTGAGGTTGTGTGACCTACCTTATTCACTGGCTTACAGCTGTTAGAGATCGAATAAAACAAGAGATATCTTACGGATTTGGCATCCGCGTGGACAATATTCGGGAAGCAAGGTAATTTTTCTTTCCTAGCTTGACGTGGTTTCACCTTTGTGTTGCTACTCCAATACATGTAAACTTGTTCCAATCTTTTCCATTGTTGCAGTTATCAAAGGGCCGACCCAAATTTTGTAATGCTGACCCCAAACAAGGAGCATCTAGCAGAGGGCATCCACTGGAAAATTGGGACAAGACCAATGCTTCAGTCTGATGTAAATTCTGGAAACTTTGACGAGATACCCAGGGAATTAAGACCCTTGGCTAAAATTTTGTAATCTTTTCGCAGTTTAACTTTTTATTTAATTAATCGGCCCTGCTACATACCAAAGATCCTTCCGGTCTTAAGGATTTTCCATTTTTCCTTTGTAATAAATCATTATCACTATATATATTAAAAAAGTGTGAATCTAATGGAAATCTTTTGATTTTCATTTCTACCCTTACTGTTTTTTCATTTTGTCAAAAATGCACTTTATTATTGGTATTTATTTCAATTATTATTTATTATTAAGTTATTTATTTATTTATGTTAGAAACTTTTTAATTTCCCACTATGTTTACAACAAATTATAATTGGCGAATTAAACGTACCAAATATAATTGGAATAATATGTGGCATCATTGCCTTAAAATTATTTATTTTATTTTATAACATTAATCATGAACTAAAAAATTTTCAAGTGTATCGATACTTGTTCAAAATATTTATGAATAAAAAACAGTCATTTACTAATTGTGATTTCAGTTTAGATTCGATATAAATGTACTTTAACGATATCTATTTGTGAAAATAATACCAATGTACCTCAATTTTATTTATTTACATTATAATTCTAAATATTTTTAGTAACTCTTCCATAACCATTCAATGTCAAAATACAACTTATAACTTTGAAAAAATACAAAAATTTACGCTTTAGCATATATCATTTTAAGTAATACGTGCTGTGCACGTGCTTACTACTTGTAAAAAAATTAATGAGTGTTTGGTTTTTAATTAACAAGTTAATTAATGAGTGCATTTATTATTTTCATTTCAATAATTCAATTCAATTTACATTAGATTTATAAAATCACGTGCTGTTTGGAAGCAATTATTAATGCATGGATGTCTCTAGAAGGGCTGATTATTAACAGCAATGCTACTACACTTTCACTTCGTTAATTAACGGTCGAGATTTAAAGCTCGAAAAGTCTCGTGTACTACACCGCGGGGAATACAAGACCCACGTCACTATTAACAACGTACATCCACATATATTAATATTGTTATTACCATTACCATATATGAAGATACTCACTAATAAAAGTGTTACTCTGAGTAGCAATGGCTGCAATGGCTTCTACATTCTTCTCCAGAACTCCTACTGTCCGGCACAGGAATCCAATTCCTAAATTCTCATTGCCAAAATCGCTCTCTTACACCGAACGCCCTAACTCAATTGTAGTTTCAGCAGTTCGAAACAATTCTAATTACAAATCCTTCACTTTTGAGCTTTCCGATGATAGCTCCAACAGTTTGAAGAAGCTTCTGGATTCATTCTTTGTGGTGTGTACCTCAGTTGCCTTGTCTGCTTCCTTATTCGTGGCCGATGTTGACTCGGCCTCGGCGTTTGTTATCACTACTCCTAGAAAATTGCAGACCGATGAGCTCGCTACCGTCCGTCTTTTTCAAGAGAACACCCCTTCTGTTGTTAACATCACTAATCTTGCTGCTAGGTACTTGCTTATGTTTTCCCCAAGAATTTGAAGTTACAATTTTTAATTTCCCCCTCTATATGCCGGTTTGACTTTGGGTTTGGTAATTGGTATACGTCCATTAGGCAGGATGCTTTTACCTTGGATGTGTTGGAGGTTCCACAAGGGTCGGGATCAGGATTTATATGGGATATTCAGGGGCACATTGTCACTAATTATCATGTGATTCGTGGTGCATCTGATGTCAGGTAATTTTAATATTCTTTCGAGTTACCGTGTTTATTGATGTTTTCGTGTCAAATTCTACTTGGTGATGTGTTCATTATCGTTTTTGCATGGTCTGTTTAGTTACCTCAATGGCGCTAGCTGTTATGCAGAGAATTACATGATCAGACCAGAACTTGAATTATACTTTCACCGTTTAAAGAGAAATGCATCAATTTTTTGAGAACTATGGCGTGCACCTTCTTCAAGACTATTTGGAGTTCAGTGTAATTCTAGGAAAAATCCTAATTGATTGCAAATGCAAGTCTTCTAGTTTCAATATTGAATTGAAGTTGATTGGCCTTCTTGACCTGTTAAAACAAGTAGACTTGGGTTTGAGTGTCCAATAATGTTGTTGGAATTATCAAAATCGAGAATTTTATGCTTAACATCAACAATCTACATGCCATTCCCAGTCAGAGTTCTAAAAGTATCCAGTTTTGATACTTATAATTCTTAAAAGAATGGGCCTACGAAAAGGTTAACACCAAAACTCTTTGGATAAATATATTAATCTTTTGATAAATTTTCAGGAACATCTTAGATTTTCAGGAATTTATTTAGTGCTGGCTATGTTTAGGGTTACTCTTGCAGACCAGAGCACTTATGATGCAAAAGTTGTTGGGTTTGACCAAGATAAAGATGTTGCTGTTCTGCGAATTGATGCACCGAAAGAAAAGTTGAGACCAATTCCAATTGGTGTGTCTGAAGACTTGCTTGTTGGTCAAAAAGTATATGCTATCGGGAATCCGGTGAGGGAAAACAATCATTTTTCATCTTAAATTTCTCTTCCCTGTTTGAAGACTTTCTCATCATAATTCATTTAGTGATCTCATCTTCCCTATTCATTAGTGACTTTTAGTTTCTTTCCTAGGAAACTGCATACGTGATTGTTAGCAGCCACAGCCGAAACACTATACACATATTTCTAATCATTAAACCCCATTATTATTTCTTCACTAGGGGATGAGCCAACTGAACCTTGTACCTGGGTTCTGGATTTCTTTTCATCCTTTTACTGTTGGAATATTTTATGACTGAATGAGCACCGAATGGACACCGGAAATGCCAAACAGCAATCAGTTACATTCACATTTCTATATTTCAGGTCTATATATCACACTTTGGCTCAATGACATGCTGGGAAGGTACTGGGTAGCTTCACCATTTTCTTGCTCTAAAATGCTACAACATCCCTCACCAAACACTAGCATGGAATCAATTCTATTCCTGCTTCATTATAAGGTTTATACCAAATTCAAAATAGGGCATCACGTGCCCGATTGCATTCCACAATCAAGTTTGTTCCCCTCCCAGGCTGAAAGCCGGGGATGTGTGTTTAAAAATTTTTAACAAATATGTCACCTTACATTAGTGCTGATCATTCCCTTCATGTCCTATACTGAGAGAATTTATCCAGTTCAACATTCGAGTACATGAATTTCATTTCATCATGTATGAAATATCGAAATCTTGACATTTATTATTATGTGTACGTGTCGTTGCAGTTTGGCCTTGACCATACACTTACAACTAGATCATCAGGTATGCAAGCGTTACATTTTATTGCACAAGTTGATATTATTTGAATAATAGCTCCTTTTTGGTATTCATGCTGCCGAAGACTCTTCATGGAAACCAGTGCCTATAACAATCACAAAAGGGTCGAATATGGGAAGAAGGGGCCTTTGGGGATGCAATCTTGCCTGATTCTTTTTATCATGCCTGTCAAGTCTAACATAATCATTAACAAGCAACTTGCTTAAGATTTATTTAATGGTTAGTGAACGTAGTAACTGCTACTGAGTAGATTGCAGAAAAGCTAGCATATCTATTTGCTAGATTCTCTAGTAATAGATGTGTGTCACATCACAAAGATAACCAATAATAAGAAAATAAGCCAGTATTTATTTATATTTCTGTACCTTGATGTTTTCCTCATGCTTCACATATCAATTATCCCAACTTCTATTCTTTTTTAGTGGACTTCGAAGGGAAATCAGTTCTGCTGCTACAGGGCGCCCGATCCAGGATGTCATCCAGACTGATGCTGCTATTAATCCTGGCAATAGTGGAGGGCCACTTCTTGACAGTTCAGGAAACCTGATTGGGATAAATACAGCTATATACTCTCCTTCTGGTGCATCATCTGGTGTTGGATTTTCAATTCCAGTGGACACCGTGAGTAATTACTTAATATTCAGGGCTTGTCCTTTAGCGATTCTCTTTGGGGAAAATTGATTTTTTTTGGAGAATGTGTGGTTCAACTTGAGTTGAAAAGTCAAATACTAGTATTATTATGGGCTAAAAGTATAATGGATGGTTAAGATTGAGTTTGATAAAAAATAAAAAATAAAAAAAAATCAATTTTTTTTTAGGAGAGCTCCATAGAACAAGGTGTCAGTCCATGGGACTTAATTTTGGTATAGAATCTATTAGCTGGCAGTTTTCTAGCATTTTTGTCAACAATGTAGCATTTGAAGATGGATATACAGTTTTTCTAATATAAGATGATTTTACATACTCAGGTAGGCGGCATTGTTGATCAATTGGTGAAGTTTGGGAAAGTCACCAGGCCAATTTTGGGAATTAAGTTTGCACCTGATCAGTCAGTGGAGCAACTGGGAGTTAGTGGGGTCCTTGTACTGGATGCTCCTCCAAATGGGCCGGCAGGAAAAGCAGTACGTTTATTGATATATCTTAAGCTTTTGCCTTGGTTTCATGTGCATATGGTCTGGAGTTCTGTTCTAACATCAAGGTTGGGGTTAGGCAGTTTATGACTCAAAAACCAGGCTGCAGTGCTGATACTAGGTGTAATTTTTATCCTGCAGGGTCTTAAACCTACTAAGCGTGATGCCTATGGCAGACTCATTTTGGGTGATATTATCACATCAATCGATGGAAAGAAGATAACTAATGGCAGTGACCTGTACAGAATCCTGGACCAATGCAAAGTGGGTGATAAGGTAAGTCTGAATTCTTACAACTTCCCTAATAAACTTCTCAGTATCATGTTTAGACTTGATCCCTCTTGTTTATTTATTTATTTATTTTGGGTAGAAACCACATACTGTGGCAATTTTATTCAAAAATAGAAGATCTTACAAGACTCAAGACCCACGGACTATGGGCCAAAAACAGACTCAAAAAGCCGCACGGGCCAAAAGTAAACACACACACACAAACAAAAATAAGCTTAAATGCTAGCCAGCCGAATGAACGACCCACTGCTTTGGACCAAGCACAACACACAAAAGCTAAACAAACATAAATAAAAGACCCAACAAGTGAACTGGGTCAAAGAGAAACATTCAATAACAATGCTTGAAGCCTGAGAACTCTATCTAGATCGACAATTGATTGTTTGCTATTAATATCCTGCAATAGCCTGCTAATTTTTGGTTCTTCAGAGTAGCGTGATTCTGTTATCCACTTGCAAATTCGTTTCGATTTTCTTGAGGATTGGGAATAACTTTTTATTTAATTTTCATAAATAAATACCCAAGAGTTTGTGTTTTTGTTCAATTGACATAGAGAAAGATCTGTTGATTCTTTCTTACTCTGCAGGTTACTGTAGAAGTATTACGTGGTGATCACCTAGAGAAAATCCCTGTAATCCTCGAACCAAAACCTGATGAGTCGTAGAGTGAATGTTGTAACTTCTATTATGGATCCACAAGGAAACGAAGATGCCTGTCATATAGTGTACTCTTGGCGTTGCAATTTTTATTATGGATCCACAAGGAAAAGAAGATGCCAATCATTTGGTGTACTCTTTGCTTCTCAATATTGAGAATTGTAAATAGTCAATGTATTACTGCATTGTCGTATTGTAATGCAATTTGCCAGTGTGCAGTGTACTGTAGTCAGCTACCTTATTTAGGGAATCCTTTCACCAGAGACGTAGCTCCTTATATTTGTACATCCACTTGATCTAAATATTTTAAGCATTAATCTTTTACCTCTGTTGTTCTTAGCTGATTCTGAATTTGATTTTGATAGCTAGGGGTTGAAAAAGCTTGAAGTCTTGAGTAATGTTACTTATCACCTTATATGATTTAGCATAGAATTATTATGGCTATCAGATTTCTTACATTTAAACAGACTTACCATTTCAAATCGCACAACATGAAAAAGCATAGTGATGTCATCTCATATGCTCTGATGACTAGTTTTGAAGAGCATGCTGATAGATTAAGATGCTTTGTGGTTTCAACGGAAACCAGGGAATTACTTGCCATTTGAATCTTGATTGCAGAGTCATTTGCGATAGAGTGATTTAAAGATTTAAAAGATTTCTCTTTTTCCCCCCTTCTTTTTCTTAGTACAGCGATGTTGTATAAGATATCATTAAACAATCGGTATGATTATTGGTAGGAAAATGATAATTAAAAATATAAGATTCTCGTGCAACTGATTAGTTACACAAAAAGTTTGGAATTCATTGATACTTGAAATCAAGAAGAAGCATTTTATTTTTGTTCAAATGGAGCGGTCGTAATAAGTAAGATCATAAAAGAAGAGATCTAGCCCCATGCAAGTTTGCACAATTTTAGTAGAGCTTCCAATGCAGTACTGTGGCCACATCTTTTACCTAAAAAACCAAAAAAAAATTTAAAATAAATAAAAGCTGGAGATAGAGATGGATGGTCGCAAACTCATTTTAATAATTTTCAGAAATCAAATTCTCTGAATTATTGCTATTATATTACATGGAAATTAAGGAAGGACTCACTCAACAGACACAATGTTCTCCTTTACACTTGTTAACAACATATGTATATATGTGTGCTCTCTTGGAAAGTGTTAGGAGAATACAAGAAATTAAGATACATATTCTTGACATCATCATAAAAAACTGGTTAGGGAACAGAGATTATTATTTTATTAATATATTATATTATTATTATATGCATGGATATGGATGGAGGGATGGATGGATGGATGGATGAATTGAGTTTGACTTGTTCATACAGAGACTGATCGAGAAAGACCAAACTCCAGTCCCCACAGTTCAAAACTTCCGTTGACAAAATCATAGTATCCACCCTTTAGTGCCAGAGTCTTCTTCACCAATCCTTCTCTCACAAATGGATAACTCAGCAAGTTTCCAAGTGATACATTTACTGCTTCCTGTTAATTGCAGTTGGAAGCATAAATATACTAGAGATCAGTTAATGTTTTTATAATGGAAACGAAAGTCATATACTTTTGCATGATGACAGTAGAGTTTCTTTTACCTTTTCACATTGTCCACACTGATCGCCGAAAGGTGCATCCCCGTGCTCGGCTTTCACCTTGTTTTTAGCCGGTAAACAGATCTTCACCCAGTCTTCAATGAACTCACTGCATCCATCCATGAAGTAGAATGAGAGTTCTCTCGATTATCTTAGACTTGTGTTTTGAATTTTGAGAATGAGAAAAAGAAGTGAAAAATCATCTTTTGAAATGAAGAGTGGGGGGCTTAATTACGTGGAGGTGGATCCATCATCTGGGAGAGACATGAGCCCCTTGATTCCTCCACAGGCGCTATGTCCAATGACTATAATTTCCTTCACCTGTCATTTGTCAAAGAATAATATTCTGAGAATCCCACCTTAACAATTTCAAAAACAACATTCTTTTTAGAACCAAGAAATGAAATCTTGGTTTATCACCTTGAGGAACAGAACAGCATACTCAATGGCAGATCCAACTCCAGAGTATCTAACCTGTTGAAAACACATAAAACTTGAGATATATATTCTTCTTTTAAAAATTAAAAGAAGAAGAACCATTTACTGATGAAAAGTTATTAACCTTGTCATAGGAAGGGACCATGTTAGCAATGTTGCGGACCACGAATGCCTCCCCGGGTTGCAAATTCAGGACGTGTGATGGGCAGACGCGTGAATCAGAGCATGCGAACACCATGTACTTCCATGTTGAATTCATCATTTTTCGTCAATTGTCATAAGATAATAATGAACAGAGAAGAGACTAAAAAAGCAGAAAATAAAACAAAAGCTAGCGTGTATGTTGTTTATGTACATACCGTAGGGCTCTGGCCTTTGGCAAGTTCACCGTACAAGGACGGATTTTTCCTGAATTCAGCAAACAAAAAACCTTAAGAATTAATCTCACATAACAGGCTCCAAAGCCATTTTACTCGTATCTTACTCGTATTTCTCTCTTTTGAAGTGGACAAAGCCATTTTTCAGTTGCTCAACAGTAGGGCTGGAAATGGCGGTACTGTCAGCTGTTGCTAACTCTGCTTTAATCTGATCAATTTTTGCTGCAGCCACCGGTCCCAATTCTTCCTTCTCACTGCATCAAAATCAAGTTTTCAATAAATAAATGTTAATCATTTTCAGTTCTTGTATATATTCTTAGCGAATTCAACAAAAGAATTTAAAGAAATGGATAATGTGGGTTCCACTTTCTCCAAACCTGAGAAGCTTCTGAAGTGCAGCAATGGCTTCCTCGTATTCCTTTCCCATGTCTTCTCTCTGCATTTGTTTTTTAGTACACAGATTACTAAAAATGAACTTGCATAAGAAAGCAAAACCTCCCAAGTACTCTAGTAATATATTCCATTAAAAAATGCAATGTCTTATGATTGATTGTAACAATAAATCTTTGCTAACTTAGTATAATTAATAATCCAAATATTTTACGTACCAGGAGGGGGTGGATAATGGGAGCAGGGGCAGCAAAAACGGGGCGGTTTTGAATGAGACTAGGAGGGGAATTAGAGGAAGCTTGACAGACTACAACGGGGCGTCTTTTGACGGATGAAGAAGAAGAAGATTGTGAGGTGGGAATGAAAGAAGCTAGAGCGCACCCGTTGACGGTCGACATTGTGCACCGTCACATACAATTTGCAGCCTTTATAATGACTCAATCGACCACTCCACTCTCCACCCCTCACCCTACCCCACCCCCACCGTCGGATAATGAAAGTGAAAACTGCAGAAATTAGAGCTTCTTATATTGCAGATGAGATTTGGACGCTGGAGATTTGATTTTCTCTCATGGAATTATTAAGGAGGGATTTTTTGCATTGATGAATATTAATATCTATCAGTTTTGTGATTAATATTTTCTTTGCATGAAATGTGACCTGCATGCAATGGCCATTCGCCACCACTTCTCCTTGCTTTTGGATATTGTTTTGAGTCTTACATATATTATTATTAACTATTTTTTTTTTTTTAAATTCTTCACAATGATACTCGCGTCGAAACAAAAAGGCTCCACAGAACTAAATTCAAATATTTGAACATAGACAAACTCGGGATTAACGTTGGCCAAATTTTCCCCTCTTTCCTTTCTTTTTTATTCCTTTCTCTTAGAGGAAATTATAATGAGAATTAAATGTATGGTGGAGATTAATTGGTGTTTGAAATGTGTGGTTATGATTGAGTAGCTAGTCAAATTAGCGGCGGGTGAAATTATAATTTGTGTGTATAATGAGATTCAAACAAGAAGTCTCATCACATATATATTTCATGATCAGACTCATAAAATCTCCTGCGTCCACTTCTTGTTGAAAAGAATTAAAGGGTTTGTGCAATTAATATTGAATTTATTATGGTTTACATAGAAAGACAAGAAGTGTGGATATAAATTGATGACGTGAACCGGTGATGGTTGAAGGATGATAAAAAGATAAGGTCCTATCTCTTGAAATTGGTTCGGGTGGTTGAGCTTTTACTTTATCTGCTTCGTTGAATTTGAAGATCTTTGAATGAATTTGCCAGTGAATAATAAATAATGAGAATATATAACAATATAATTTCATGATTTTTTTCCCAATTTTCCAGTCTTTCTTACCTTACCATATACCTACCGTATATACACTTCCTTCTTTCTTGAGAATGGTTAAGTCCTAATTTAATTCCTTTCAATATGATCAGTTGTGAGGATTAATCATTTGGAAACTCTGTAGTGACACCATTAATAGAATCATTGTCTTGACCTCGTCCTCCTACAAAAGGGGAAAAAGGAGAGAGTAAATAATAATTAAGAAGGTGATCATCAGTGCATAAGATAAAAAATTTCACCGTTCATATAAATAGTTACAATCGATGGATCTATACATGACCAATCATAACTTTGTACTGAAAATACTTGATTCAAGTGGTTATGGATTTGAATACAAAGATGTGCATGCTTAATTAGGTGAGAAGATAATCAATTGCACCAAAACTTCTAGGAACTTTAGAATTTGCTCACTTGTTGAGAATAACTTCGTTCTACTCTTTTTTTCCAATGGAAGTGCTTCGTGGTGAAATCGCCTTGGATTGGCTTCTTTTAGAAGTTTCTATTAACAACGAAATCCCAGCTCCTAAAAGATCATTTCTTAGGTACTCAAAAAAGAAAATTGGTAAAACTTAATAATGATAACTTGTGGGTTGGTTTCAAAAGTTGCTTTGCAAAAAGCCAAAGAGAAATTTCAAACGGCCACTTTCTAAAAGAGATAGATTAAGGGAGCATTTTTGTAGCTGGAAATTAAGACGGTGCAGGGTCTGCTATATATAAGTAGGCCTAAGCAGTTTTTTAGTATGTCAACATTGTTTTGCCATGCTTTCGACATATATGCCCACGTTAACCCGCACATGACTAAGTTTTACCAAAAAAAAACAAAGTAGAATGTTGTCATTTCATTACCATATATATAGTGCGCATATATATATATATATCATTTTCTGGATGAGTTGCCGAATAGTGTGATAAACTGATAATGTTATAAGTTGTTCGATCTTCCCCCACTCGATCGTCAAAGTTAGATTGATCACTTGATTCAGCCCCTCCCCCCCCCCCAAAAAAAAGGCTACCAGAAACCATTTCTCGCGCCGTTCTTGCTCCTGGAAACAGCAGCAACTTTGCTGCAGTTTCCGGCAGCAAGTTGACAGAGAGGGCGGGCGGGTGGGTGGGGTGTTTTCCTTTTTTTTTTTTTAATTTTTTTATTATTTTTAATATTTTTAAATGTTTTGTTTATAAATTTAAAATGTTAAAATGGTATAAACGTCATTTTCCTTGAAAAGTTGAGAGAATAGTGCCAAAAGGGACTTATTGTGAGCATTTATAAAAAATTGGGGACCCAAGAGAGTCTTAAAAAATGTTGGAAATGAAACCGATTCTTAGCTGAAAGGTTGGAGACCTTTTGTGAAATTAACCCTTCAAACCATAATCCTTTGCTTATGCTAGGATGTATTAAAACTAAAGGACTATAATACATTTACTAACTATATCTAAAGCCAGACTTCTATTTTAACTAATTAACACATTACACCCCCGCGCAACTTGACATATAGATTGCACAGCTGCAAAGTCTCATGTGGTCTACAATGTGGACAACGTCCCAACATCAAAGAGAAAGACACACATTTTTTCATTTGTCCCACATGTTTCCCTATTTATTTATAATTTTCATTTTTCTTAAATCATTTTCCCCTCATTTATTCCACATTTTCCCTACTTTTTTCACTATTAATTTATCATTATTTTTAACATCTTTCTATCTCTCTCATTTTTTTCGTTTTTCCTTTTTTTGCCCTCTACAACTCTTTCCATTCATATATATTCAATTAAAATAATTTCTTCTCTCTATCTTTCTCCTCCAATAGACATCCACAATCGACATCGCATTGGAGATACTCTATTAATGAGTTTTTACTAGGGCTAATTTTACAAATATTCTCCAACCTTTAAGTTAAGTATTAGCAGGGTTTCTAACCTTTTTTCGGCCTCCTTGATCCCTACATTTCATAAATTCGCACGAAATGTCATTTTTTATGGATCCCGTCAATATTGCCTTTAACTTTTCAATAAAATTACCGTAATATCTCTTAACTTTTTAATTTTTAATAAAAAGGTTTTCGAGTATTAAAAATAATAAAAAAATAAAAGAAAACAGTCTCCTATGCCAAAAATTGGCCTCCAGAACGCTGGAGTATTGTCATTTCTGGCGGCCAAAAAGTAGGGAACCAACCAAACCAAATCAAAAATGAGCGATTTGGTCCGGTTTGGTTAGATTTTTCAAAATTTTTAAAAGGTTATAGTTATTAAAACGAATAACCACTTAGTTATGGTCTTCAAAACCTTGAAAACCATAACCAAGCTAAATGATTTGATTTCGAGTTTATTAACTTAAATTTTTATTTAAATTCATAAAGTTAAAAGAATAAAGTTATCAAATAATCTCACTTTCTATTAAAATCATGTAACTTAAACTATAAAGTATTGTTGCTACTTCTACAAGTACATATTTTTCTCTTTTTTACCTTTAGTCAATAATCTCATTGAACTATATTTTATAATTTTTTATATAACCATAGCCAAACCAAACCAAATCAAAGCTGAATGGTTTGGTTTAAATATTGCAAATTAACCGAATGGTTATTTTTTCAAAGAATCATAGATTTCGGCTTAGTTTGATTTTTTTTAAAATCATGACCAAATCAAATCATGCCCAGACCTACCACTTGCTGCCAGAAATGACTGCCATTTCCGGCAACAAATTGGGGGATTCACCCACCCATTTTTCGCCGTTGAAATGATAGCATTTTGTTGTTGTTTCCAGCGGTTAAAAAATGGGGTTATGCCATTTTCGACAGCAAATTGGGGGATTCCCCTTTCCTTTTTTAGCCGAAAAGGGGGTGGTGCCATTTCTGGCAATACTCTCTAGCAGTAATTTCTGACAACCACCCCTCATTTCGGCCGCCTAAAATTGCAGCATTTCGACGGTCATTTTCAGCCGCCATTCTTGCGAAAGGAGTGTAGGGTAGGGTTGGGTGTTTCTTTCCTTTTTTTTTTTTACTATTTTCAATACTTTCAAAACTTTTGTTTTTAAAATTAAAATTTAACGGGTATAACGGTAAGTTTATTAGAAAGTTAACGGTAATATTGACGAAATCCGTAAAAACGGACCTTTTGTGCTAATTTGTGAAAGGTTGGGAATTCAAGAGGGCAAAGAAAAAAGATTGGGGACCTAGCCGATACTTAACTCAAAGGTTAATGACGATTTGTGAAATTAGCCCTTTCACATTTAGTCCCTAACCTTTACAATTAGTAGCGGTTGGGTCCCCAATCTTTTTGTTCAATCCACTGGTCCCCCAAACTTTCACTAATTAGCAAAAAAGGTCCTTTTTGACCCTTTCAATCCATTTTTCAACTTATTCCTTGATCAAAGTACCATTATATCGCTTACACTTTTAAACTAAAAAACAAAAAGTTCAAAAATAAAAAAAAAAATTGAAAAGGAAGAAAAATGGAGGGATTCACCCCCTGCTGTGGGAGATGGCAGCAAACCCCCTTCCATTTTTTTCTTTCTGTCCTTTTTTTTAATTTAACATTTTTAGGGTATTTTTAAACTTTTCGTTTTTTAGTTTAAAAGGATAAGGGTTATAATGGTAATTTGACTAAAAACTTAACAGAGAAATGGATGGAAATCATAAAAAAAGACTTCTGGTGCTAATTAATGAAAGGTTAGGGACCTAACGAGTTGAAAAAAAAGGTTAGGGATGCAGGCGATACTAACTACAAAGGTTGGGGATGAAATGTGAAATTAATCCCTTTTATTACATTTTTATTTAAGGGTTCAATTCTCCTCGAGAAATGTTATTTGTACATATAAAATATACAAAATTTATACATACCTCTCGTGTATATACTTAAATAGTTTAACACCTGTGCGTTGCACGGGTAGTTAAAATGGTACAAAAATAACACGGGAAATTTTATATAAATCAAAATGTTTTTCACATACATTTAGGATATTAAAATATGTTAATGAGTCAGTTACAATATTGTTTGCAAAGATTTATAAATAAAAAAGCAAATATTATGAAATATAAATTACATTTTATAGACAAAAATATATTATACATATTGACCATTAAAAAATGTCCAAACTTGGGATGTTGGAAGCCCCTAGTTGGTTAGATGAATCATTGGCTTATGATGTAACGAATGAGTCCATTATTAATGAAATTTAAGTGTGCTCCCTCAATAATAATAATGATGATGATGATGATGATGAATGAAGGTCCCTTAAAACAATTAACAGACAACACTATAAGTAGGCTGCTCAAAGAAGATAATTAACCATTATTAAAGATAGGGAAAAAAACAATACCACCAGATGGGCTCCAAGACGTCGTGAAATTATCATATGATAAATGTGTATAATAATCAAATAGAGAAGGAACAACCCACCAATACAATAGAAGATGTGATTAAACCATGTTTCGTTGATTGTTATATATCATTATTTTTAGACATTATGGATTAAATTGTAACTCATGGAAAGTTTTGTAAAAAATTATAATTGTAATATACAGATTCATAAAGTATAGCAAAATTTGATTGAACTAACCTCAATTCAGGCAAAAACCATTAACGAAAAGAAGGCAATATAGGCCGAGAATATATAACTGCCAACAAATTATATATTATACATAATGATAGCCATCGACAAATAAGATCGACATTAAAATACACTACTAATATGATGGAAGTATATTTTAACAACCAGATGTTTTATGTGAAGAGAAAAAATAGACTTGTCTTCAAAACAATAATAGAGTTCACAGTAATATACCTGTGAATAGATGAGATCCATGTTTATACGATATAATATGATTAATCAATCAAATATCCTACAAAAAATTAAGAGAAAGAAGCTAAAATAGCATATAAAGAAATTTGACGGTAACAAATCTTAAAAGCAATAAATTAACAATATTCAAATTAATTGTAGTACAGGATAAATTATTTGTAAACTAATACGTAGAAAATAAGCATACACATCAAAGATTATTGAATAGTTCTTTGTAAACAAGGTAGAATTGCTAGTTTCTCCACTTTCATCACATATCAAGATCTTTAGACCATCTCGGCTTGTTACTCTTGAACAGCAATCCTTCAACGATGTGTGCTCCAAGCCTAGTGATTAACATTTGGTACCATTATATAGACCAACTGAAAGATCTAAATTCTGTAGCAACGTTACGGGAACACCAACCTTTACTTTTAGCTTATGTGCAGGCAACCCAGAACATCTAATGTTGTTTAGAAATTCCTTGCTGTAAAGTTTATGAAATTGCTTCTCACTTGAATCTAAATCACAAATTGAGTCAGAGCTCAAATATGATCTAACTTCGGAATTATTCTTGGAAACCATGTAATCATTTATGGACTCAGCAGTGTCTAGAGTTGGAGCTATAATGGCCCGACCTTGCAAGTATGATGAATCATCACCCCGAACTAAAAAATTGAGATATGTGGCATTTACGATTATTGCATTGGGATCGCCAAAATTTGGTACCAGAAGATCATCTGGTCTATCAATTAAACACAAATATCTTTGATTTTTTAGTTTTAATACTCATCAAGTTTTTATGCAGTGAACATATTAAATTATAACTCTAAGACTCAATTTAGAGTCATAGTAAATGGCAAGCATGACCTTAACGTGTATTAGTTAAAGATATAATAGCATACTCACCAAATTAAAGATATATGCCAACACATTTACATAAATAGATCATATAAAAATAAAAGAAATGGTATAAAGTTTGATTTGGTATTAGCATCAACACCACGAAATATAAATACCATTGTCGTATAATTTGACATGTTTAATAATTTGACTTCTTTGATTAGTTTAATATGTTATATATATATATATATATATATATATATTTTGGCATTATTGTCTACAATAAAACAAAGACAACAAACTATTCGACTACATACAGAGCGAGTTCAGCCTTTTTCAAAAGCCATAGTAAACACGTCAAGAATTAGATTCACCTAATGAAAACCGAAACAACAATTGTTTTCCATAAAGCATAATCTGTAAAGAGAGACTAAATAATATGTGTGTAAATAGAGGCCCATTTAATGGAGATCCCATTTATATATTCACCCCATCTACAACGATCTCCCTCGACTGGGAGTTCAAGCTCGTAAGGAAAAGAAATCCCAATTTTGGAATAGATTTGCAAGAGTATGGAATGATAATCGAATAAATAGATATGAAATGATAATCGGATAAATATGTTGATTGTAGCATAATCAATATGGATTTGTATGAGATTTCATATTACCTAATGGAGTGAGGATGTGTATGGAAGTATATTGAAATGAAATAGAAAATCAGCTGTTTGTGGTAAATGTACTAATTGTAAGAGTGCATTATGTAATAGATACAACAGAAAAAGGCGGGAAAATTGCGGTGTCTATAGACACAGTAACCTTTGATTTAGATATTAATGGATGTCTTTGGCTCTATCTTACATGAAAAGACAATTTTTGGCGTGTGTAAATTCATGAGTGTGTGTACAAATTTTGTACACCTTATATGTACCAATCGCACTTTTCATTCTCTTCTCCTAAACTCTCTTTGTATTGCTACAAGAAAAAAGAGAAAACTCAATTCGATAGCTTGATATGAAATTCAATATATTGGTGGACACATTTACACCCACACAACTCGATTTGATACGTAGGGGTAAAATTCAACATCAGTGAACATGACATAATGTAAAAGAGTGGTGCAAAATTTCGAACACACACGTAATAATAATTTCATTAAGGCGCCGTCTCACCTAATTTTGGTGTAGAGACAACATCAAGAGCTTATTTAGTAGTACATTTTGTGACAACTATAGACTAATTGTCTAAAGAAGACATCTAACAATAATTTCTTCCAACACAAATGTCCGCACTATGTCCTTATGATGCACCCCCAATTTTCCCTCAGACAAAATTATGAATCCAACTTTGAGCCAATAAATGATGTCCTTTTGGAGACGTTTTAAATATACTTGACAGCCGAGAGAAATTTAGGTGAAGTATGGGGCGGGCTAATTACCATCCACATGATGATATATGCAGTCCAAAATAAGGTGACAAAGGTGTGGCCAACTTATTGTTCGAAATAAAACTGACCTATTATTATTATTATTATTATTATTATTATTATTATTATTATTATTATTATTATTATTATTATTATTATTATTATGTTAGTTATTTTGATTTCGAGCTGATATCTCATGTTGTGGGAGGTAGACCACCCAACAGGGTAGATATTTCTGTAACTTGGAATATGGGTAGCAACTATATGTTCTAGCACAATAGCTCCTGGACTGGGTTGAGATCAATAAATAGTCCTGCTTAGACATGAACCAGGCTTGTTAATTTAACCCCTTAACTCAGTTCAAGGGTTTCACTTTTGAGACTACTAATGCTATTTGTATGTAAAATGTGTACAAAATTTGTACCTACCTACATATTCTGATTTTATTGCGTGAACAAATTTTGTACAATTTGTTTGTATAAATAGCATTGCTTTGTCAACACAGCTTAAATAAGATAATTAATAGTTATGTGGGTGAGTCACACATTGCGTATTAATTACAATCAAACTTGTTTCATCACCTGAAAATTGGTTTTCTAAATTAAGTTCATTGATAACGCTTGAAAATTATGCTCGAACGTGTAAAATGATTTCAATTTTCAACACTTTAAGAGCATCTCTAATACAAATATATAGTCTTATAGTGATGTGGATGTGAGAGATATATACATAAAATGTACAGATTTCAATGTTTTCTCCCTTCTTTCTACTTTTCCTTACCTTTTTCTCTTTTTATTTTCCATTTTCTCTCCACAATTTCTCTTAATAATGTCTAAGTATAGAAAGTGTCAAGGACATTACGAAGAAAATATAGAAAATAAAGAAAGAAAACTGTAAGAAAGAAGCGAAAAAAAGAGAGAAAATTGAAATGTGTACATTTTATGTGTCTATCTCTCTCTTCTATATTACCTTAAAATTAGACATTTGAATTAGAGATACTCTAAGGTCATCTCTTCCTTCTTCCAAACGCAAAATTAATTGCTCCATTTGTGAGTATAAAATAATATTCACGCGATAACCGTTACACCCTATAATATTTGATTTGATAAAAGTTTTTAATCAACATGTTTTATAACTACAAACTACAAGCTCGGTTCAAATCATTCTTTAAGTATCCCTCGCTATGTCACTCCATCTGTCTCATAAAGATAGTCTAATAGTTATTTTCACATAGATTAAGAAACGATAATTAATATTGTTGAAACATTAAATTTTTTCTTATTTTTCTCATATATATCTTTATGTCTCATTAATTGCTTGAAATACTTTCAATGCATAGGTAGTTCAATAATACTACTACCCCTATCCCATAAAAATAGGCTCATATCAATTAATCTCGTTGATTAAAGAATATGAACTAATGTGGTTGAAAATATAAAATTTACACTTAATTTCCTAAAAGCATCCACATTGGTAATGTTAGAGTAGGTTGTTAGTGGAGTTGTTAGTTAACAACTCAAAAAACAACCTACATTGGTGATGTTAAAGTAGTTGTTAAAAATATTTAATTTAACAAGTTGTTAGTTTTATTGTTAAAATTAACAATAAACTTAATACTTTATGTTGTATTATTTCTTCTTTTTTATTTTAATTAAATTGGGATTGGCCCACTATTTGACTATTGAATTGATTGTTAAATTTAACACTCTTAGTTATAATAATCAATATAGCACAAATTAATAGTTAAATTTAACTTACTTACCTGTATTTAACAATCACTAAAAACTCTACTTTTTATTTATGTGGATAGTTAATTTTAACACTATCAATGTGGATGTTCTAATATATCCTTATTCAATACTAATTGAATTTAATGCACTATAAATTTATTAGTAGTTGAACTAATGATTTATTTGGAAAAGAAATTAATTACCCTCTTTGTCCCACAAAGATATTCTCTTTTAGTTTTTTTACGCAAATTAAAAAATTTTAATTAATATTATTAGAAATATACAATTTAAGGATATATTTCCTAACATACAATTTAATTTACTTAATATTTCACTTTATTTCTTTTTTATTATTGATTTTCATCTACCAAAAATAAAGGTATATTAGAAGACTAAAAATTTAATTAAGGAAAGTGAAATATAATTTGGAACAAATATGAAAGAAAATGGGAAATATCTTTATGGAACGTAAAGAATATTTAACGTCGTTTATATAAATAGACTATAATATGAGATAAACTAAATTAGAAATTAGACATATTTTTTTGAAAAATAAATAATAATTAGTTAAGGGTACATATTAAAATAAAATATTAAATACATATTTAATATAATAAATGAGCTCTTTTTTAAAATGGATGAAAATAAAAAGGTGGACTCTCTCTTTTAGAATAGTGATGGTACAACCATCAATCCGATCATTATAATCTCACCGAATTTCAGATATGATTATGGAATTCCTTCTTTTGTCTGTGTTTCACCGAAATTACAAACACATACATTAACGTCACAACTCTATTAATTAGACTTTGCTTGAAAAACTTGGCGAATCCAACACCACCGACCCTTTCCCAGAAGCAACAAAGAAAATGCCATTTGCAATCTTTGCACATGAAATTAAGTACATATTTTATATCTCTAATTAGTTATGGATATAAACGGAAAAACCATGAAAATAAACAAAAAGATTTGGGCTACCCGTACCACCATTTCAACTCGTGGTACAACCATTAGGTTTCTAGGAGGAAGGGGCGAAAGAAAATCCTGCCTATCTGTTGACATTTTTGCAAAAAACCCTACCAGGTCTCTCCTGTAGGGCAAATACGATTTCTTCTTGTTTTCTTCCTTTATTGCTCTGTTCCGTATATAGTGTGCTTCGTGCGCCGACGGCGATCCCGGGGCACCGCCGTGCAGGCCGGCGACTTTTGGCTTTACTTTTTTTGAATTTGAATTATTTTCTGTCTTTTCCGGCTTCTCTTCCCGGTGCTTCGGCGTTAAAAAGACAAACGAGTCCTTGCCGTCGCTGTTGCTCCGTCGCATCAAATCGCGGAACTTCCACCTCCTGGAGCCGGATCCAGTGGACTTGCTTTTCCTACACTGGCTCGGTGACGGCTCCGCCACCTTTGGCCTCCACACACAGTATGTTCCCGGTGGTATGCTCTCCAATTCATCCGCTTCGGACGAGGAAGACGAAGGAATCTCGCGCTCCTTGTCGGCACGATCTCCGATTAATAATTTGTTTAACTGGATTTTAATGCTCTCCACCTGATCAGACGATTGCGGTAACTTTTCATCGTTACTTATGCTATTTAACCAGAGATGTCGACTAAATACAGGAAAAATCGGCTCGATTTTGTTGTCTCCGGTTAAAACTTGCTGATTTTCACGCATTAAAGCAAACTCAAAATCCTCATCATAATTGTCGTCCGCATTTCCCAAAACGTCGTCCAGGCTCTCTCCTGTCACTTTTACAGCAATTTCCGCCAATCCGTCTGCTGAGTAACAATTGAAGCTCGGACAGATGCCAATATCCTCTTGGGCACTATTCATTTTATCGTATGTGTAAAGAGAGGGAGAGGGAGGAGGAGGAGTGGGAGATGAGAGATGGGGGAGAAAACGAAGGGGGGAGCCTTTTATATTATACGAGGGGGAAAGCAGAAAATCAGAAGTACGAGGAGAATAGCCAGGAAACGTGTTAACGGCGAATTTGACGGTGTTAGTTGGGAGTGGAGGAGGAGCCTTTACTTGGTTGATACGGCTCACGAGCTTCGTTCACACGTGTGCTTCCAGAAGTAAATGTTAAGGACACGCGTTTAATTCCACTTGTGCTGTGTAAATTGGTTTGTAAAGTATTTGGCGACTGTAACATATTATAATCTGTCACTTTTTTAAAAAAATTAAAAAATAAAAGTTAAGTCGTAATTATTTATTTTTTATAAAAATAATCAATAAAATAATGACACGTCACAGATTATAATCTTATAAAGTTGTCAAACACTTTATTAGTTTAGATGCAAAATTAATGCTATATTAGAAAGAATTATTTTTTTCTTGGGGCTAATGTTAGCCTTCTTGTTAATTAAAACAATAATTTTAAGGTGTTAGTTGGTACTTTTATTTATTAAATTAAGTTATTTTATCATTACAAAGAGAACATAGGGAAGGAGTCTTTAACCACTAATACCCTTTAATTTCAATTTTTTTTTAAAAAAAAATTAACTAGTAATTTTTGACAATGACTAGACTCACTTGAATTGAATGAACTTTAATAGATTAATTTAACATGTCAAATATGATATTGTTATACTACATAGCATTAGCCATGTTCAATGCCATCTAAGTTAGAAAAATTTATTAAAAAATGAATAAGTAAATCCAGATAATGCAAATTATTATTTAATGCCTTGAACTGATGTTGTGCACAAGATATGTCATATAATAGGAAAAAAAAGTAAAAATCTTATTTTTGACTTAAAAAACAATAAAATAATGACATGTGACAATTTATTAACCAAAGAGCCCATTTAATGGTTGTCAAATAGAATAAAATAATGTTATTTATCTAGATTAATCTATATTTTAGTTGATATTTTTATATTAGAGGATATGTGGATGATCATAAATACACGGAGACACCCATCATTTATGATTCAATAGAAAAACATCAACTACACTAGAGATTGGATAAATAACATTATTCGTACTTAAATGATCTTCTACCATACGTTTGGATGAATTACTCTATATGTGAATTGTCAAATTGTCTAATGATATTTTACCACGTATATATTTGGTCGAGTATTTTACATCTAACGTCTCCAACATTTCAAGTATTAATAGATTACGTCTCCAATCTTTATTTCTTATTGGCTGGGTCTTTTACCTTTTAAGATCGTTACACCTAAGGTTCCTGATGATGAAAACCGTCTATTTCGGCCTTTAAATTAGGGGTACTATGACAAAATACAAAAAACTAAATATTTTAATGTTTTTCTTTAAAAAAAATATTAAAAAAAAAAGAAGCTCCGCCTTCCTGGGCTGTTGGAAATGGCAGCTCTTTTTCTACTATTTCCAGCCATATACTTGAACACTTTTCCATTTTGATTATTTTCAAAGGAGAAGATTATTCTCTTTACCAAACATAGCGGATCCAATCACGATCCTATAATAAAAACAAGAGATCTTTCTCAATCAATCTCTTTACCCCCTCATTCTGCCATTTTCTGCAGCCAAAGGGGGGCGAGTCTCCCCCGTGTGCTGCCATTTCCGGCTGCCCAGGGAGAAGTCCCCCCCCTCAAGGCTTGCTGCCATTTCCCGCAGCCTCCTTTTTAAATATATATATATATTTTTTTTTGAAAGAAAAATATTAAAATATTTAGTTTTTATATTTTATCATAATACCTCCAATTTAACTGTCAAAATAGACTGTTTTTGTAGCCATGGGGCTTAGGTGTAACGATCTTAAAAGGTTAAGGACCAAGCCAAGGAGAAATAAAAATTGAGAACGTAATCTATTAATACTTGAAAGGCTAGTGACGTTAGGTGTAAATTATCCTATTTGGTCGGACAATCTTACTCGTTAGATGTTAGAGAGAGATCGTGTACATATTATATGGTGTTTATTGGATATTATTTTATAGTGTTTATTGTATACGTGATAAGTGTCTATTGAACATATTAGAAGATGACTCATTTCCCTCGAATGGTCCAATAAACACTTATTATATATATATTAGACTCTATAAAATAATATTTAATAGACTCTAGAATAATGGAGACATCGTAACTATGAATTTTATGACACACAAATTACTCTGACGTATCTTTTGTAAAAGAGTGGAATTAGAGGTGACCATCTGGAAGGCTAGGAAAAGCCGCCAACCATACAGATGCTTCCACCAGCAAAAACTGGGAATGCTACAATGCTTTATCCACAAGACAAGTACAGCTATCAAATCATAATGCTAAAGTTTCGGGGAAATAGTTGACTTTCTAGAATGGTAATAAAAGGCGTGAATATATTATTATTATTATTATATATTATTATTATTATTATTATTATTATTATTATTATTATTATTATACGTAGCCCACCAATCCATTTGAATATTTTGATTATTATTATTTGCTTTGCATGCATGAGATTCTACAGTTTAATATATGTAGTTAATCGGCTGCTAAGTGCTTACATAAGTGTACACGTCAATATCAAGAAATTATTTTGTTAATGAAATTGTTAGACGTATAATAATATTTTGGATTTGGTCCATTGTTTGGCCTCAATGAAAGGAAAGCATCATATATAGGATTCATCTTAATCGTCTAATAGTAGATTATCACTTATTTTGAAAGATAACAAGTATTTTTTTTGTAACTAACGACAGAGTATTAAAAAAGCGAGATGAGAATTATGAGATTATTTGTTGTTATGCTCTTTGGATTGGTATAAATCTAGATGATTCAAATAATTCAAGAGGGGAGAAGTGCGTCCAATTAGCCATCATTTGACTGATTCCACCCTAATTTGATTTCAAGTGGTCTCCAGTTAGAATGTCAATTAAGTGTGGAAGAAAAGATACGACTACCCCCTACCCCCCCCCCCCACCAACAAAGGAAAAAATGTAAGAAAAGAAATTTGCAGGACTATCAATTGATGGATCTCTTGTTATAATGAATTATTTGACCTAATTCTGTTGATTAATTATTTTCATATATTCTAATGTATATAAATATCAATTTATATCAACCGGTTTTCAGTGCAAATTCAATGTATGTGGGAGAGGGGGGAGAACTTGAATTTGATTGATCAATATCTCAAAGTAATTGAAATTGAAATAATAATAAAATCAGGGTCTAATTTTTAAAACTGCTCAGACCAATTGAACTTTAATCAAGATTATTATTAAATGAGGTTAACAATTTACTCCCTCCGTATCACAAAGATAAACATCACACATATTAAAAAATAGTGGGGAACATGGTTGGAATATTTACTTTTGCGGGTATTTTTTCATTTTATCCTTTCTACCTAATTAATAGCCTAGAGTTAATTATAATGAACAAAGTAGGCTGGATTAATATCAAGCTCGAATGTGAAAGGCCGATGTAAATGCCAACATTGAATGGAGTAAATTACTTGACTCATTTTCCCCAATATTTTAGTACTTAGTAGTTTAAGTGGTTAATTAATTAGGGGACAAACATGGAAAATAAAAATGAAATATAAGCTCAATATAACAAGTAATATATCTGTGTAGGACTGAGGGAATATTATGGAAATTTGTCATTTTGCTTATTATTTTCAAAATCATTGTATCAAATATATTATTAGTACTTAAATATTTTTGGATTAACTGACATCAAAGACTTGATCGAGAAGAAACGAAATTTGTTTTATCTGTTGAGCATGTCACGGGTGAATAGTATACATAACGAAACGAGAATTTTTAAAGGAGTATACGTCACTTTCATTTTTAAAAAAAATAAATGTATAAACAAATATATTATGCTAATTACCGGCTGTTGATATTTTATTTCAGAAAACATTTAGATCTCATTACAAGAGAGTATATGTACCTTCGGGAGTCCCATTATGGCGCCTGATGTATGATGCGCTATGACATCACACAGCTCATGTGGCGTGCATGTGGAGTGGGCTGTATGTGGTGTCATAGCACACTACACATCTGGCGCTAGATTATTTTCATCACCTTTGGACCCCTTTAAGAAAACAAGAAACAAGAAAAGTCTTCAGCTTCTCTCTCTTGTTTCATTTTTTCTGTCTTTTTCTATTTTTCAATGTTTTAATTAAAAAATAAAATTATGGACTAGAAACAACTGGATCGAAGAACATGTGTTTGGGCTTGTCTAGAATTCAAGGTCCAACATGTACACAAACCCAGCCCGTCAGATAGTAACCCACATGGCTGAACTTATATTCTTTTGACTTTTTAAAAGCTTTCTTCAAATGCGATGATTTCTTTTGGCGAAAGAAGAATATATATATATATATATATAATGTTTTCTCCTCAAAGGAAATAGAGACGTTAAAATCTTACGCATGCATTCCCCTCCTATACAGCAGAGAGCCACACTATGAGTATGACTCCTGTACCTGACTACCCACCCACCTATATTCATTCTTCTAAAATTTAATTAAGCTATTTACAAATCAATGATTCTCGGTCTCTCAATTTATCCTCCCTACGAGATCTGTCATTGTTTCCAAGAAACAACTCCCCTGAAGTTTCTGCTTCCGAGCCTTCGGAATGTAGTCTTTGAATAATGTCATGGATCATAGGTTGATACTGAACCTGGAATGTCCGGTATGAAAGATAAGGTAAGAGAGAGGAAATGACAACCAGAAGTGTGACGAGCCAGTAAAATGGACTTGGGGCACAGGCTTCAACCAAAACCCTGTAGGCTGTTGTAGATATTATAGGAGTCACAGCACCATAAATCACTAAAAAGGCATACCAGAAGGCAATACTTCCCCAGATGAAAAAGTGCTGGATCCAAGTGAAATAGTTGATGGACAGCGCCATTTGACAGTTAACGGTCCAAACAACGCAAGTATACATAAGAACCCCAAGTACTTCGTAATCAACAAGACGACCATCTCTTCGGAAAGCCCGATTTAGAGCTGATCTTGTCGAGAAGAAAAAGATGATCGTGGAACTAACAACGCCATTTAGCATCCAGCCAAGAATGCGTGGCCAACTGAAGAGAATATTGTCAACTCCCTCTTTATACAACATCGGATACTGTGGATCACACACCAATCACATAAGATGTCTTTTGTGCATGTTGTCTAGGAAGAACTGGACAGTTATTCATACAGGAAAAGGGCTAAAATTTGATTTATTATACTTAGACCTAAACATGCACCAATGTCATATAATGCATGAGTGAAATGAATATTAAAGTAAAAAGTTGGTTAAAATAACTAAGATCTGTACTTTGTTGGAGATTTTATCAGAGTTCATTAGTGTGTAACATAGTACAAAATGTATAGCCTTACCTTAAGACAAAGTCTTGCAGAGACATCTTGATCAAAAACACCAAGAGCAATAACCGGAAGTGAAGTGAAGAACACATTGTAGAATGACATGTACCAATCATTATAAGCAGGTTGACCAGAGAAAGAAGCATAAGCCTCAAACCAGAACAAAGTGAATCCAAATGTGATGTTCTTGTAGAAAAAGTAGCATATCTGCACTTGTGTAATGAGGAAGAGGTAAGAACTAGGCAAAAAGCAACATTATGAACTCTTCTTAATAGTAACAAGCAAGGGACTCAAAAAATGACAAAATTCCATCAGCCTTGTGTGTGTGTGTGTGTGTCTACCATGCTTCTACTGGGAGAAGGTAAAGAAATTATCTGGAGTAGTCGACAGGGGTAATACACTAACATCAGAAGGGTGATTGCAGTTGATAAGGATAAAGATGTGATTAATTTCATACTAATTCTTTAAAATACTAGAGAGGGAATTAATATGTTCACCATCATGGAAATTCGTCTGTAACACCAGTGGCCATGAACCAACAATAAACGCTCAAGAAATCGGAACTGAGCTATGGAGAAATCACTTGCCATCACAGCCTGTGAATAAACATCAACATGATACCAGCCGAATATTTCAACCAGAAAAAAAAAAAGGCATTCACTCTAAATAAGAGAGCGCCTTCAAACAGTATATTATTTCACAAGCTAGCTTTTCAAAAGTCTTGCAGCAGAATTCTAGAGGGTATCTGAAATCCACATAAGGGTCTACTGATGAATAAGGCTAAACTTATCTCTTAAGGGTTCCAAAATGATAAAAATAGAAAGAAAATGCGAAAGACCAAGGATGTGAGAAAAAATAGCAAATATGAGAGTAACCTAGCCAAGACCTGACACAGGCGTATTCACATGACGTACCATGGTATACAGGAATAAAATCATTTTATTAAAGTAGCTCCAACTTAATAAAACCTCCTCAAGGCTTGTTTCAACTGAATGGATATTGTCCAATCTAAAAGTTAAATCATCATTTATTCAAGTTTGGTTTATAAAACTGTCCTGTCATTCTTCCATCATTAGGGTTCCAGAAGCATCTCTTCTGATTCAATACAAGGTATGCACTAAAGGATGGGGAAAGTTCGTAGAAACACAAGGCAAATTGGGCTCCCTACCAACAAATGAGAAACATGTGTGCAAGTAGATAGTTGAGCTCTTGACATGACATGATATATGATATACTAAAATACAAAAATAACAATTAAGAGACATTTTGCGTAGAAAACACATCCACTAATAGTTATTATTAACCAAAAAACATATCTTCTTGTCAGAGCTCTAGACATACTTTGAATGGAGATAAATAAATAGATTAACACATAGCGGGTTAAGTTCCTGGACAGGATGGATTTGGACACTCAGATTATTTTATGTTTTAACATTCAAGAAGCATGAAGAAAAGAGTTAAGAGCAGAAGCAGAAGTTGATTTACTTGCATGCCTTCAACACCACTGATGCCAACCCCTATATCAGCTTCCTGAAGCATTCCTACATCATTTGCCCCATCACCAAGTGCTAGTGTAGTCTTGCCAGTACCCAATTTTAACAATCTAGTAACCTGAATTCTTCAATAGCACCATTAGATTATATTGATGTTTGGGCAAATATAGAGCAAAGAAATTCTGTACATGTAGAAACGAAATGAGCATGATGGGAGCACATACGAGAGCTTTCTGTTTAGGTGTTGAGCGACAGCAGATAACAGATGCACAATTGATCGCAATTTCCAAAAATGAAGCCTCTAAATTCTTGTTGAGGACGAACGACAATGACTTTCCGTCAATTATCAAGCCAAAGGAAACAGAAGTTCCTTTAGATAAACTGAGTTGTGAATTTCCTTCCCTTATTTGCTTCGATATGCTTGCACTTGAAGCCTGAGATAGTTTACCCCGTCATATGATCTAATATTGAACTTGACTCTTATCAAACAAAAATGTCAAGATTTTGTACCTTTGTAATAGCCTCCTTGTGTCCATGCTTTTCTAGTTCAGTTATTTCTGTAGTTTCTAAAGTTATGATAATTTGCTTCATGTCATCTCTCAGTAAGCTACAAGCATATCTACAGGAATTTTCGTGTTACTGAGACCAAAAAGAGACTAGTCCCAAATCTAGCAATGAGAAATAAAGAAAACTGCTACCATGATAACCTTGTCATCCTTACCCAATATTTATTGCTGTTTCCATCTTATCACCAGTTATGACCCAAATCTTAATTCCAGCATTTGCAAGCTTGTCGATGCATTCAGGAACCTTCGCACCAGACACAAGTGTAGACCAGAAGCCGTTAGCAATGGACAGAGTTCAACCGGGAGAACATTTGTGAAAAAGTTCACTTTTGATTAAATAAATTAAATAAGATCAAATGAAAAAAAAAAAAAAAACTGAAAAAACTAATAGACACAATGGTAAAAGATTAAGCAAGATGGCAAGTTTTATATTGACCCCTTTCTGTAGTTTGTCTTCGACGGCTGTAGCACCGAGGAGAGTTAAGTTTCTTTCAATCTTATCAGCAGCTGCATCCACCAATGCATCTCGATCCGCACTTACAGAAGTCTGGGCATTCAGAAACTCCACCTCCCATGTCTTAAACTCTTCTTCACTAAGCTCACGATATGCAACAACTAAAGTTCGTAAACCTGCTTCAGCATATTGTTTAATATGATCCCTTGTTGCAGCTTCAAAACGTCGTCCATCCTTTGAGAGCCTCTCAAACATCACACTGAAACAGAAATGTTAAAGGTTTATGTGGTGTTCGCACAGTGACCAAGCTAGAGTAACGTGCTTAGAGACCTACCTGTCTGCACCCTTGCATAGGAGCAACAACTGGTTTTCTACATTCTTGACGATTGCAGACATTCTCTTCCGAGCACTACTGAACTCTAATACGTGTAGAAGCTTATATGATCTGTCAAAATGCCATAGATGAATGCAAATATATGGTTCAATGAAAAAAAACTTCTTCAATGAAAACAATTAAATTAAAAGCTAAAATATATCGTTCAAGTAGATCTTGTGTTATTATAAGAATTTTGTTCTCTTTAAACTGAGTTAGCTGAATCTTTCAAAAGTGGTGATCAGATCACATCCTTTTGGTGATTTAGTTTTCTTCTCACAACAGCTGGTCTACCCGACAATCCAGCAAATACCAGGATTTCTACAAGTTTCAGAATGGCCCTCTGTGTAGATATTATCTGAAAAAAGCCCATTTCACAATCATTTGACAATGCATGTTCTTAAGCAATTTGGCGAATTTTTGGATTTCCCACTTAACATGGCTTGTTTATGTTGTCAAGAAGATGGATCCAAATTTCATTGAGGATCCCCAGTTTTTTTGACAGTCATCTGCCTCACTAGTCGGTGCCGGGGGGGGGGGGGGCATTTGACACAAGTAAATATTAGAGCTCATTAGAGTCTGAATTACCAAAAAATTTATT
>CAVNYN010205946.1:0-102822 GCA_963692815.1 Nyctanthes arbor-tristis | reverse complement strand
CGGCCCCCCCCCCCCAATTTGACACAAGTAAATATTAGAGCTCATTAGAGTCTGAATTACCAAACAATTTATTCTTAAATTCTTAAATGAAAATACAAAATTCCAAAGGGGTTTCACCTGTCAATCTTTCTGCCGCTCTGATGATCTAATTCACGCAAAGAGATGCTAGTTTGGGTTCTCTCGAAGAACTCAAACCCAAGTTCTCTTGCAGCTATGACAAAGGCAGCTTCATCTGGTGATTCAGCTTCGTAGGAAATTTCACCAGATTCTTGACTGACATCAGGAATGGCTGTATGACAGAGTGCTAAAACTCTAAAGAACTTCTGTATCACATCGGCATGAGATTCATTAACCCAGTTACCATACATAATGCGTTCATCTTTGAAGTTGAAACCTTTGATTGATTTTCCCGAGTCAATGTTTCCATCAATGGATATTTGTGCATCAGAAGACGTATTTCCAGAGTCAGGTTCTGCCTTCCCTTTCCTCTTTGCTAGTGCCCTTTCTACTTCAGTCATGCCATGTCCATAAGGTATGCCTGCTATTGTACATTTCACAAACTCCATGGAATTGCATGTCAGCGTCCCTGTCTTATCAGAAAGAATCGTATCAACTTGACCAAGTTCCTCATTCAAATTGGAGGTCCTTGCATGTGCTGGCTTATCTGTTTCCTCATTATACATATCCTGATCTTGATTGATAAAAATACTCTGCAAAACCTTCACAATTTCAATGGATACATACAGTGAAATTGGTATCAAATATCCATACAACATAAGCCCAGTCAAGAAATGAAAAAATGCAGCCAATGCTTCTCTTTTCGGATCATAAAACACAGTCGTTTCATCTGGTCGGAGGTACCACCTCTTTAACTTTCCATCAACTATATCATTCTTGGTTTGAATTCCAAAAAAGAAAGATCCTATAAAAGATATCAAAATTAATGTACTAAAAAGGATGTATATTATTTTATCCATTTTTCTCTCAATCTTGCTACGCTTAGAAGGAGGATCCATAGCATTCTGCATAACTTTTGTGTCATGACCAGTAAAAACAACCACACCATAGACATAATCAGTATTCCGCAGTTTAGAATCTCTTAGAAGGATCTGTTGCACAGACAGAGGATGCTGCTGACCATCATAGAACAGAGTTCCAACAAATGAATACAAATCCTCATTTGGGTCCTCAGACTTGATAACTGCCTTAAATTGCTGAAAGGAATCATCACCTTGCAAAGCAGCTGTAACATCTAAAGCATGCTTTACCTTCAGATTCGTCTCCCCATCTAGATTTGTGGTTTCAACATAACAAATTCCATCCTCATAGCTTGATGAAAGAAGCAGTAGATCCGCAGGAAAATATTCATCTTTATATACTTTCACAAGATCCCCAACTCGTAAATTTTTCCATCTCGTTTCTGGAAAACTGTGATTTCTATTGTAAACTTTGACCTTCCTATTATTGGCCTCAATATCCTGAATAGAATTTAATGAAAGCAGATGCATATATAAATTTAAAGCCGTGCCATACAAATTTTACCAAAAAGCTAAAAAAAACCAACTAAAAGACTTGAACACAGCAAACAAAATCAAGCATAAAGGAAGACTGTGGTCCTGAGCTTTAGAGAACAGAATGCGACAAATGCGATGTGCTGGGACGTGACCTGTTTCTACTTTCACTAACAACACTGTCATTGTGCTGGGCACCAGACCTTATGTGTGGACCAAGTATGCAGAACGCTAAAAAGAACTCTCAAGCTTGAAGTGGTTGTTATCAGTCTTTTTATTTCATGCATGAAGAAATAAAGAAGAAAATTCAGAACTTTATTAGATGACTCAATTTCCAGTCAGTTGCATTTCCTTAAATATAAAAATTAACCTCGAAAGAATAAGCTATCTTAAAACCAAGGAAACTGGTAGGGAAAACCGCAAATACATGATAAACGATAAAAGGAGTCAAAAAATCAAAACAGGCACAATAACATGCCATGACAATGAGAACACAGCATGTCTGGCTAAAGAAGTTGATTCAGACCACCGCCACCCACTGAGAAATGGTTGGTTGGGAGACACAAACCACACTTTTCTTTATGGAATAGAGTCAAGAAAAAATTTAGGCACATTGAATGCATTTTCAAATTTCACTGGGTATGTTTTTCCATATAGGAATAATATATATATATATATATATATATATCATATATTCTTCCAGTTTTAGTGTTATTCACAATAATTGACTGCTTATATGTGCTAGCCTTCTGCAAGAGTTCTCATGCCAATTAAAATTAATTTAAAATTTGAATCAATATTAACCAATACATGCAATTCAAAAAATACTCAAAAAAGTAAAGCTAAAGTACGTATAAAGGCCGAAAATTGAAAGCAAAATATACTCAGACAATAAGTAATAAAAATAATAAAATCAAACACCTGTTTCCTGCGCCTCCAGTCTTCCACCCCTTCCTTGGCCATTGTTGCTCCAATCACCACAAGCAAAGGCGCAAGAATACTGCTAGCTGTGTATGGTGCCAGGGGACTAAAGGAAACACAAGCTACAACAAGAAAATATATATTTGCCACCCTTCTGAACTGCTCAAACAGTGACTTGGGAATAAAATTAAACGCAGTGTACTTGGTTGTAGAAACATAATTACCCCTGTACCTAAGTTGAAGCTGCTCTGGATTATCAGGGTCGTTACAGTATACAATCCTTGAAAAACCCTTCTGCCCAATTTGGCTATGTTCATCCCTAAAAGACGACCTAAAACACGAAAAGGAATAAAGTCTGCTAAAATGTATCCTGTTCCCGGCACGATTAGCCATTTCCCCAACTTTACACCTGTTCTATTTCTACCAATTCCCAGGAATGGCGGCTTTATAAAGATAAAAAGAATCCCGCCAAAGTACCAAGACGTTAGGCCAATAAACTAGATAAATTAATTAATATACATTAATTAATTAACTGAGTAACGGACGAGAGCTTCATTAATGAGCAACAAACAAAATTCGCAGAATGCCAGGAAGAAGGATCACATATGAAAAAGCATCCGCCTTTCATGTAATTGGAGACGACAGAAATAACACGTAAGATCCTTAAACTAGTACCACCCCCAATTAAACAGTGGTGAGCTGTTAAGAAGAAGTTGAAAACCCTAGAATTAGGTTTCCTTTTCAAAGTTCTTTTCTTCCATAGCAAGTTGGATAGATTACTTCCTTCGACAGTGGGCTGACCTACAGTGAGCTGTACATACAGAGGGAGGTATACGGAACCGTCTGCATGTGCGTGATTTGAGAGAGTGAGGCAAAGAGTGTGGTCGGAGAGAGAAAAGCGGGAGTTTGTAGTGGAAGTAGTTGGCTTAACTTGAGCTACTTTTCTTACGCTGTTTCTGTAAGTAATTAGAAGGAAAAAGGTGATGCTAGAAGACGTTGACAGGCCCACCGGGTTTCAGGGCACTGCCCTACGTGGATGCATATATCAAATTCCCCCTTAGCAACCGATATATATAGATATATACATATATAATAATTATATCTTTTTTATTTTTAAGCAAACTATATAATAATTGGATTTGATGGTAACAGATTTTGCAATTTAACACCCTCTATGTTGATGCTTTTGTGACATTACTCCGTTATAATTGTTGTCAAATCTAATTATAGATTGATGATTGTAATTGTTCTGACAACAGCTATAATTGATGATTATAATAAATTGATTGTCATTTTTATTACTTTCTCCGTTTCACAAAAATAGTCTAATAATTATTTTTATATAGCTTAAGAAACGATAGTTAATATAATTAAAATATTAAATTTTACCTTATTTTTTCACATATACTCTTATGTCTCATTATTAATTGTTCAAAATATACTTTTAATGTATAAGTAATAATTGAATAATAATAATTAATTATGGACACATATAAAAATGAAAAATTAAATATGTACTCAATATAGTAAGTGGACTATCTTTTTAGAACGGACGAAAATAGAATAATAGACTATTTTCTTAGGACAGAAGGGGTATAATTTTAGGTAATTATATTTTTGACAAATTTAGAGGCAAAATATGGAATTTAATGAAAGTTTTAAATTTGTAACTTTAAACTGATTTTCCCAGCAATTAACTTTGTATAATAGTCAAAGTAAACTAGAGACACAATGAATGAAATGGCTCACTTGATGTCAGAAAATAAACATGAGGAGGTTGTTTGATACTTATTTTTTCCAATATAATTTCACATTCTACTGATTTGACTATTGATTTAATAATTGTTCAATTATCATTAGACATTTCAAACTTCAATTAAATCTTCACCACTCATTTCAACTTATTATAATTTGACTCAAGTAACGATAAATCAAACAAGCACTATTTGAAATTTATTGTGAACTAATTATAAATGTACAAGTGTCACCCAAGCAATAAGCTTGACCTCCTGAATCATGTCATATTGGTATATGTACGTGTCTTTCGCCTTCCAGCCCCAGGCGGTTGTCTATGGCCCCAATTCTGGCCCAACAAAAAGGGCTTTGAAATTTTCTAATGAAAAAAAAATTATTATTGAAAGTTTGATTATTTATATTGTATTTATTGACTAGAATACATAAAAGTGAGATTTATTACTATTTAACAAATAAGGAAAAATAATTTTTAAGTATACTTTTTTTGGAAGAAAATTTTTAAATATATTTAATAGTGAGTATAATTTGTATGATTATTATATTTAATTATCTCTTTAATGTATTAATATTTTCTACAATTAAATCTTTACTATATAAGTTTTAACCCATCGCCCTCATAAATTTTCAGTTTTTAAATTTTATTAAGGATAGGATGCATTCATTGTGCATTATGATTATAGTTGTTGTGAAATTTGAAAATTTTCTGTGTAGAAGTATCTCTTTAATGTATTAATATTTTCTACAATTAAATCTTTACTACATAAGTTTTAACCCATCCCCCTCATAAATTTTCAGTTTGAAAATTTTATTAAGGATAGGATGCATTCATTGTGCATTATGATTATAGTTGTTGTGAAATTTGAAAATTTTCTGTGTAGAAGTGGGTAGAGTTGTCAAATGCTTAATTTATCCACCTTAGAAGCAAATAAAAGATATATACATTAATCATATTTCTATTTAGATCAATCGGTAATATTCAAGTACCTCCCAGAGGTTTTGTTACAAAATCTCCTACTTCATATGGCATACATTGATGCACACTACATGGATTTGAAATACACGTAGAGTGCATCAATGCACGCCACATGGGGTATGAGGTTTTGTAACAAAACATTCGGGATGTGCTTGAACATTTTCATTAGACCAATATGCCCTTTCAAAGTTTACATGCTTGATCTGATAATTATATTACTACTACAATAATTAATTTTCACACCACATTATAAATTCACCACAAGTAACTTAAAATTTTAATTGAAACACTAACAAATAAGTTTACATTTATAACCTATATATATAATAAAAGTTAAAAAAAATGTAAAAATAGAAAAGGAAAAGAAGTTCTCCTTCCACCACAATCCATTTGAGATTTTAAGTACCCGACAATCTATTCAACCACTTCATAGATTCAAGTTTTTGCCTGGAAAAATGAAAATATAGGCACCATACGCATTCCAGCTTTTTATAATCTTCTTTTCATGCAGATAAATTAAATTTCGAATTGGTTTTTTCGAGGATTGTGTGGCAAGAAATCGATTTCTGCATTCAGAAAAAAAAATTTTCGTTGTGAATTTGTCATCTAAACTTCCTTCTGATTCGCTATAAAAATAAAGTAAGTCAAACACATCTGTTGAAGAGATCTTGAATTTAAATTCGTAATTTAAACCAAAAAAAATTTAATAACAATAGTCCCTCAATGATATTGTTATCTCAAATTGCAAAAATCAAGTCGAACCACCATTAAAAGGAGAAGCAAGGAAGAAAGTGGGGTTCCATGTAGCCGTTGATGCTAAAAGAATAAATATGGGGCAAGGAGATGATAAAAAAGAAAAGTGGAAAAAACATGAACAGTGAATGTGGTCGTTAAAGAAAATATACTATTTTAAGAGCTAATAAAATAAGGTTATTAATGTAATTATATTTAAAGGACAATTAAATAAATAAAAAATGTGGTGTAAGAAATAAAAAGTATAGTGGTAATATAATTACCCATAAAAGATTTATACGCTAATCATATTTCTATTTAGATCAATATGCCCTTTTAAAGTTTATATATATGCTTGATCCGATAATTTCCCTAATGTTGCATATTTTTTTTGTTTGTACAGTGTCGTATTGAGATGCCGGGGTACATTGTTGCTTGATTTGGTCAAGCCGAGTCTTTAAGATGGGAGATCGCATTTGATACAAACTGCAGCCCGCTTAAATGATTGGTTTAAAGGAGGGAATATCACACACCATTGCATTAATGGGTATGAGATTATGAGAATATGATGTTTGGGTACGATTTTCCAATTATCTAATAATATATACATCTACAATATACAAAATATGTGGTAGGAGGAAACTTTTGACTTCTATTTCTCTCTTGTATCTTTTTTTCTTTTTTCCCAATTTTCCAATTACATCCTTATTATTGTTTTATTTCACATGACTCTTACTCTCATTTCCGTCTCTAAATCCATGGGGAGGAGAGAAATCATGGGAAAAAAAGTTTTTGAGGTGCGAATGAAAATTGATTGGAATAATTATGACAATTTATAAAATACAAAAAGAATTTAGGGATTTTGATCAGTAAGTGCTTGATATTTGGTATGGCTATCAATCTATTTCTATTATTATGGATGTACCAACTCTAAACCTACCATTTTCTAACCGTAGACTTCGCTTGCCATCACCACAATATTAGTTGCATTTTTTACAATTTTTTTATTCATGCGTTTGTTTAATATTTCAGATACACTGCACATTTAATTCATCTTCTATATAATACATGCTTTGTATGTTTGAGAACGCAGGGGGAAAGGGTGTTGAGTCGTTGAAAAAGAGAAATGTTACTTGTAATGTAGAAAATGTGTAGACAACTACATGTATTCACTTATATATCTTTGACTTCATCTTTTATAAAATGACAACTTTTAGACGTGTTTATAAATTTTATATACCTTATATTTGTATAAATAAATAGCACTCCCGCTCGACAAAGGGATTCATCTAATGATGATTGTTTGAAGGACTAGAGCTATAACGTGACTTTGAATTTGGATGTGGATAATTGTTCTTTAATCATTTATTAGCCTAGTCTAAGAGCTTGTTTGATCCTATTTATTTTCTCAATTTACAAATTTACCTACTTCCGATCTACATTTGATTTGACAACTGTTCAATTACAACAACATATTTCACACTTTTTACATTTCTAATAAACATTATGCCCCTCTCTTCATTATAAATACTCCAAATAAAGAGGATCAAACAAGCTCTAAGTAGACAGGTCGATCCAATATGCCAACCCACCCACCATATGAAAGGGCCCAAGGGGATACCATTTTTATTTTTTCACTATCACATTCATGCTTCTTATATTTTCTTATTTGAAAAATTTACCAATTGTAACAAACCAATTCAGTTCTCAGTTAAATTCCCATATCCCATCTTATCACATTATAATTGTTTATCAGCACAACTTCTTACTCGATTGAGTAGAAGTTGCGGCGAAGACGTAATTATTATGAAATCAATTCAGATGAGAATTGTAAGAATGCCATTCCTTTTTTTTTTTTTTTTAAATACAACTACAATTTGTATTTTATTATAATAATATGGTACGGATACATAACTAGTCATATTGGGAATGTAGTAGAAAAAATCTACAATAAGTACAAAGTTGGTCATTCAAATGGTTGAATGTAAATAACTATGAACCAATATTCATATACTCTTATTATTATATATAAGTAGCATCTTTGTAGAAAATTTTTATTTTAGACATTTTCGACTGGCTGAACTCTTCCTTGGCTCACGTTGGCGAGTGGGTAATGGAGAATCAATCAAGTCTTCCATGATCCATAGCTACCGAGGCCTTCTTCTTTTCACCCTATTACTTTGGTAACTGAGAGAGTACACACAGTAGCTGACCTTATCACAATATCAGACGACTGGGATAAGGGGATGATTGAATAGATTTTCATTCCTCCAAATCGTAATTTCATGCTATCTCTTCTCCCTGCCAATCGAAGCATAGAGGATAAACTTGTTGATGCCAAAATCAGACTTGACTCAACAAACGAAATTTGTTTACGTAGGAAACTTGTCTTTTATTTAATTTGGGTAGTAAATCTCAATGAAAGGAATGTTTTTTTGTAATAAATGAGGAAGTCAGAATGTAGAAGACAAGAATAATGAAGTAGGAGTGTTCAACCTTTTTTCTGTTTCATTAGCTTCTATTTATAGTACATTTTTACATGAGGGCAATGATTTCACGCATTTAATGCAAGGCGCACAGATGGGACATGTAGGTCAAGTCACTGAGATTAGTCTTAGTCTTTGACGAATTGCTGTGTAAACCATGCATAGGACAGATAACCATCACATCGATATTTAATACTAGAGTCCAATCAGCCGTAACGGAGGAGGATCCACATGTAGGTTTGTACGCAGCTGCTTAGCTAGTATTCCATGAGGTTGCAAGGTCGTTGCATTGGCGACTTGAGCGACCTAGCGACCATATTGTTGAAGCAAAGGTATGTGAGGCGAAGGAGAGTTCATCAGGTAGCCTTGTTATCCAACGTGTAATATCCCGCAAGAATTTGACTCTCAAATATGTTACGTGGTTGTTATTTTGACAATAATTTCTTGATTTATATTAAAAGATCTCAAGGTTGACGCTCAAATGTCAATTAAATAAATAATATGTTTACTAATTGATGTGAATCAATAAACATGTGAACCACGTTAAGGCAAGTCACCCAACGTGTGTAAGACGCTAGATTGTGTCAAGTGTCGCGATGTGATTGGCGGAACTCAAAAGTTTATTAAAAAAAAACTAAATGCTAACTATTATATAAAGGGCTTAAGGGTCCTCAAACTTTCCAAACCTCCCAAACTATCTACTTTCTCTCCCAAAACCCCAAAATTCGTCCATGCCTATACGAGGGGTGGAGAAAACCCATTAAAACCCACCAAAACATCCATTTGTCACTTGGAAAAGGCTCCTAATCTTATATAGATAGATCCTAACTCAAAAAATTAGCTTTAATTGAGGTATATCAATGCGTTAATGACACTTTTCCACTTGGGATTATTCGAGGAATATTTGAGGTGAGTAACGTGTGCCTTGACTCCCTATCTTCGAAGCTCATATCTTTCATAACTCTCTTTGTTATTCAATATTTGATTGTGAGTAATTGCTTCCCATGCCCTTATTGTATTGCTTTGACATTTGATTATTAACACTCTAGATAAACCATTGTTATCGTTCTTGGCCATCGCTAGTCATACTGTTTACCCGTTTGCTTTACTTTGGCCTTGTTGTGTGGTTTTGGCCATTTTGAATTGTTATTGAATCTTTGTGTATTGCACTTAATTAGCGATACAAATGCAATAATTCAATCTTTCTTTCCACAAAGATGTATAAAAAATCTATGCATGTCTTATGAAAACGTTATGAACAAAAGAAAGGAAATCAAAATACCGTTATTCACCTAAAAGATTATTTGAATGATTCTCGGTGGAAAATTACCTTTAAGATCTTGATATTTCTTTAGCAAAGTACCTTTCAAGTGGGGATTTCATATATATATGGAAAGCACTTCATTTTAAGAGCAAAAAGAGTGTTTTCGGAAGTTTTAAGTATTGTTCTATGGCCTTTTAAATTTTTAGACGAATTTCTCTTTGCATTTAGTCTATTTTATAGGTGTTATATTTAGTTATATTTAAATAGTATATGAAATCCACTAATTACAAAACTCACAAGTGTGCTAGACACTTGGCAAGACTAAGAAATTTATTATTTACAAATATGCCAAGTGTCTCGTACACTTGGCAAAACTAACAAGATTGTTATTTATAAAAGTAACATGTGCCTTATATACTTGGCAGACTAACAACAAATTATTTATAAAAATGAAAAATGTCCTATAAACTTAGCAAAACTAGCAGCCTTCATTAATTACAAAAATAACATATGCCTTATAATTTGGAAATTTTATTTTAAATTTTATCGGGATATTACAATCTACCCCCCTCAGCCAACCCGAGTCGGATTAGACCCGAGTTAACCTGATTTACATATTTTTTTCTCCCGACAAAATTGTTTTTGCTAAATTTTCCATTCCTTTTGCTTTCCATTTTGACATTTCAGATTTTCAGGCTCACAGTGTTTCAATTCACACAATTTCTTCACCCACATACACAAAACTTAGTCACTCATAATCACAACTCACACAAACCCTAGACCCTCAATAACAACCACTGTTGCAGACTGCCCTCAATTCGACCCCTGACGCCCTCTATTGCCGCCACGCACTCGTGCTCAATCCAGAGATGCCGCGCGCTCGGTCTCGATCTGCCGCCCTTAATTTTTTTCCCATGCCTTCAGATCTAATTTTCTCAAATAGTTTAGGATAGAATAGGATAGAAGAAAATGCTAGGGTTTTTTGTTATCAGTACAATATAACCAAAGAATTTGGGCTATTGTGATATTGGGCTGGATATTTATTTATTTTTTCATTTTGGGCCTGGGCCGGCCCAAAACTACCAACCGGATGACTCAGGTTGAGTCGGGTTTAGGAACTGAGTCGGATCAGCTCGGTTCCTAAATCTGGAACCTGACTTCCTACCGGGCAGGCTCAGGTTGGGAGCAACCCGACCCGCTTGACCCGATGCCCCTGCCCTTATCATACATATCTGATATGCTATATTATTAGGTTAATTAGATGATCTAAAGAGTAAATTATAATTAATAAAACATTAAACGGATATATAGGCGGGTACGAAGAAGTACCTATTCATCTAAAATTATGAAAACATATTTGATAAAGTAAGCGGATAAACGAATTCAATAGCATATTTTAAATATTTCAATATTTTATTAGTCCTGAAAAGATTAATTTTTCACTATTGTTATGGCGGAAAAAAATCCAGTACTCCAGGAGTACTGAACTCGATAATCCTGACCAATTAGAAATCTGTATGTGGATTCAAAGTGCCCAATTTGCTAATTAATTTGGGCCTTGAATCTCACATGTCAGTTCCTGATTAATCAAGAGTACTGAATACTCAGTATTCCTAGAGGACTGGACTTTTTTCCTTGTTATGACAATCTTAAATTAAGTTTTTCATCTTATTTTTGTCTTATTATAATTTTGATACTCTATTTTGTTAATATCGCACATGTGATGTTGTAGTTCAAATTAAAAAGGACATGGTCTTGACTCTTGAGTCCTGGCATTTTTACTTGACCTCACCCGGGTCACGGATTTGGAAAAACACTGACCTGTTATTTTCCTTTTTCCTCTTTTGTGCTACAAAATGGCCTGCATAACTTCTCTTGCTAATGATTTCCTGCGGATTGTGCTCTATTTATATTCTGAAAAAAGAGAATTACGTGAAAAGATCATAGATGAAATTGCCTGCAATCATCACGGACATGGAGGAAGCCAAGATCCCATGGAGCGAAACCGTTCTCTATATAGAGTCTAAGTCTTTGCCAATCTACCAATTAAAACAAGCGATATATATGTATAAAACTATATGTGATTTCACAAAATCACATGTAATTTCATAACATGGTTGTTTTTAATTTCGAGTCGGGTTCCCTCGTGGAGTCGAATTTAGCTCCATAGAAAAACCGGACAATTGAGACAGGAGACTTAATAAAAATAAAATAAAAAATAAAAAAAAATGTGTACTGAAGATTTTGCAATGTTATGCTGTGAAATAGCTCCACAGTAGCTATTGTAAAATATAAGACATTAAACAATATACATTGGAGGTAAGCATATCGCATCTCAACATTTCTTATTTTTCTATATATTGAATTTTTTATTTTTGTTTTCCTTGTAGCGAACTCAATTTGTGAAAAATGATATACTTTTTATTTTATTTTTTGCATATATACGTTTTATTACAACCAATTGAAGCCCATTCAAAAAAAATAAAAACAAAAAACCAATTGAAGCAAATTTTTTTTCTAATATTTAAGTACATTGAAGAGAGAATTTTCATAAAATTTGGAATATTCCACAGAGAATAAAAATTTTTCTTTTTTCTTCTTGAAAGGAGCAATAAATTAAAAAGTAGATAATCACACGTAAAAGGATCCTGCACTGCATGGCAGGAGGGATCAAAAGGGCTTGAAATATCCACAAAAACTTGTCATTAAAATAAAGTAAAGCTGACCCACATCATTTTCTCTGGCAGAGTCCTACCCTTTTAGGTCTTTTGGATAGACATTGCTCCTTTTGGAATAGACAATTATATTCCCACTACAATTTTATCTTGACACACAAAAAATAATTTATAATTTTTTATTTACTTAAATGCCCACAAACAAAATTACATCACTAAACTTCATTAAAATATATCATACATTATTATTTTTATTCCTACACCACATCTACGTCCATTTTTCTTCTTTATTTTCTTTTCTTCTTCTTCACGTGAAACAATTTGTCGAAGTCAGCTTGTTTGATTCCTTTGCCATTAGTATAGGATTTTAGGGAAATTTTGACAACTTTATTTGGTGATCATTATCTAATCCGTTTTGGCCTTGTGTTCTGTGTCGTCACTGTTCCTTGTGCTCTAGAAATCATTCCTCCATTCATTTCATGTAAATAGTAATGATTTTATAATGTTTAATCCAATGATTAATGTGAATCAAGATAACACATGGGATTTTTTTACATGAAATCGTGTACTGAACCTAGTCAAAAAACATGACCCTGGTTTCAAGAATTAATACAAAATAGAAATTGTCAAGAATTCTTTCATTTGAATTAGAATATAAAAAACTAGCAAATTTTACCCAATTAATTTCTCTGGGAGGAGATACCGTAGTGTGTAGAACTTTTTCTCTTTGTGCTTTATGTCTTTTAGGAGTCGGGAGGAAATATTCATGGGTTATACGATTAAATTCCTTACAGTGGTGTGTCAATCTTTCTTCTTCTTCTTAATTCATGGTTATCAGATTCAAATAAATCATGGCTTACACCCCTTAAACCCTAACAATCCTTTCTTCAATTCGTGGTTAAAAATATGTTCGAAACCAAATTTTGAATCTATTCTGTAGGTTGAATCTTTTCTCATGTTTGTTTGAGTTTTTGAAGGCATATGATGAATTAATATTTAAAATTCTCACAACAGTCGTCTGAGATTTGTTTTTCGATTGATGCAGTAATAATCCAATTTCTCTAGTAGTTTAAAAAAAATAAAAATAAGATCCATCTGTTGAATGTGTACACATTTTATTCTTATTTCATTTTATTATTTTAGCTATATTAGAAGGATATGGTTATATTTGTAAAATAGCACGTGGTGTAACTATTAGATTTATCTTTTAGTAGTGGTCTGCATAAAATGTGATGTAGGAAGGAAAAAATATAGTAGCAATATAATTACCCCTTTGGAATTTATAGTTCAATTTTACGAGCTACAAATTCAACTTACGATATTATTATGTACTGCTTCGTCTTATATGTTCTTATTCTGTTTTGGTCTCTCATACAATATAGATCACTTTGCTTTCAAAGGTATAGTTGAACTATTAATTTCTTTTATACTCCTATTTAATATGAATATCTTATAACAAAGTATTATTGTTATTACAAAATGAATTAGCATATATATATATATATATTATGGAAATTATATTAAATTTTACTCTTTTAATATTATTAATGACATTTTTCTTAATATTTGTAAAAATAGTAATGATTATATATATATATATATATATATCTTTATGAGATGGAGTTATTATGAATTTAAGGCCATAAGTGAAAATAGGAAAATTCATTTCCCAAATGATTCTTTTAAAATCGGGGGTATGGTGCCATATATGCTAGAGATAGAGCCCGAACCCATATACAAATTAAAGTAGTTTGGTCCAAATCGATACTTTAGGTTGCATAAGGCTGGACACTTTAAGTTAAGGCTGGGCGTAATACACCAGGGAACTCGAGCCGATCGACCTGGTTTGGGGTCAGGTTGAGTTGGGTTTTGGGTACGTATTGCTGTTTGTATAATAATTTTCAGATTTTATAATAATTGTAACTTTATAAAAAAGTAAGAAACACGACTTTATACAAAAAGTAATAAACACGATTAAAACCATGAGAAGTGCATAACCCTAGTCCTTCAAATTCTAATTTCACACGAAAGGGTAAACCCTAACCGTTGAAATTCCAATACCAAGATAGAGCAAACCCCAGTTAATTGATGCTGATTAATCTTTTTCTTCCAGAAACTGCCACCACCGCTAGCTGTAGATGGACGCCCTAATCTCATTTGGGTTAATTTCACAAGAGGTCCCCAACCTTTGGGCTAATAATCGATTTCGTCCCCAACCTTTTCTAAGACTCTCCTGAGTCCCAACTTTTCATAAATACTCACAAAAAGGTCATTTTTTTCACTATTCACTCAACTTTTCATAAAAAATAACGATTATACCCTTTGGCCTTTTAATTTTAAAAATAAAATATTTAAAAATATTAAAAATAATAAAAAAATTTAAAAAAAAAACAAAACACCCACCCCACCCCTCCCATCCCATCCCAAGGTGGCCACGGGCAACGGAGCCATTTCCAGAGGCAAAAAAGTTGTCTGTCGTTTCCGGCAACAGATATGGGGGATCCCCCCATTTTGCTACCCATTTCGGGGCGGCAAAATGGCGGGATCCACCCCCCATTTTGGCTGCTGGAAATGGTAGCATTTTGTTGCCATTTCGACAGCCAAAAATGGGGGATCCTCCCATTTTGCTGCCCAAATTTACTGCCGAAAATGGCAGCATTTTGCTACCATTTCGGCAGCCAAGATGGGGGGTCTCGCCCGAATGGGAGGCAAAATGGGGGATCTATCCCCCTATTTTTGGCTGCCGAAATGGAAACATTTTGCTACCATTCCAGAAGCCAAACCCCCCATTTTGCCGCCCGAAATGGACAACAAAATAGGGGGATCCACCCCCATATCTGCTGCCGGAAACGGCAGTAGGCAGCTTTTTTGCCCCTGAAAATAGCTCTGGCAGCCATTTTCGGCGCCCACCTGGGGAGGGGTGGGGTGAGGTGTTTTGTTGTTTTTTCAAATTCTTTTTATTATTTTTAATATTTTTAATATTTTTATTCTGGCAGCCATTCTTTGTTCATCTGTTTCAACGTATGATCATCCAATTTCCTTTTTAAAAAAGTAGTTGAAATATTATTTCTCTTGTATACCTGTACTTAATGTGCATAGTTATAAAAAAATAGAATTATTAAAGTAGAATAATTAATTAATGAAATGGTATAATGGAGAAATGATATTAAAATTTACTTTTCTAATGTTATTAACTGAACTTTTCTTAGTCTATATAAAAAAAGAAAAAGAAAAATAAAACCATCTTTTTGGGACCGCGGCCGTATTAAAAAAAAACGATGGGGGCTAAACCGCCAACTGATTCATACTTGGGTCAGTTTTAGTCGATTTTCCAAACTGAGCAAGCTCCAACCCTACCTCCAATTGGGTCATTGTCAGGTTGGGGTCAAACCTGAACGGATTCCCAACCCTAAAGTTGAGGCAGAATTTAGAGTATAAAAATAATAAGAATCTAATTAAGGACAAGGTATGGAGGGATAAAAGCTTTTGTCATAGGTTGCACTTTTGCCCTAACTAAGGATAAATTAATTAGAGCACTTCCAATATTCACACAAAAAAAAAAAGGAAAAAAAAGTAAGGGGAAAAATGAGGAGAAAAAAGTAAATGATACTTTCAGCTTTTACCCTTGAAACTATTTAGCTTGGGTGTGGGACCCGGGGGCGGTGGACTCAAATTTAGATTTTTTCTCCGCACTAGAAGTGCTCTTATCTTTTCAACACTCTGAACAAGTTACCAATGGCGATTCTGGATCAAATAGATGTGCAAATTAAGATTTCTTGCTAGAAAATGTGTGTTAATTTTTTGAGAAATGTCAACCAAAAATTGAATTTTGAATTCTTTCAACTTGTTGTGGCGCTCATTGTGATGCATAATCAAAATGTCAAATTAATATTTTGGGTTATTTTAGATTTTAGTAACCGTTACTGAAACCTAATCTCGTTCTAGGACTAGCATATGGTATTTTTATGGGTTTTACAAGCTCAACGACTTAAACTCACCACCAATATAGAAGACAAAGAGATCTTATGCCATGTAATGTAATCATATTGTGATGTGGCATAATATGTAAATGCATTGTTAACCGCACAAATCCATATCAATGGTTGATATTACGTCACACCATCTCTCTATTGCCGTACCGGACGTTTGATCTTAGACGCTCTTAATTATGCCATTTACTGAAAAGTTCTTAACTTCATTTTTTTCAGTGTGTACGTGCAGTGGGTTCTTTTTCTTTTTCCTCTTTCAGGACCTGCGTACACTACAAGAAACTACAGTTTTCCCTACAAAATTTTTATAGGGAAAAGCTGAAATTTGTATGCTAAGCTCTTTGCAGACAAAAAAGTTTTGTGGCCAAATTTGTGACGCAAACCTTGTGGGGAAAGGCTTTAGGCTACGAAATTAGAAGATTTGTGGGCTAAAGCATAAGCCTACAAACCTTTTGGAGACGAATATAATTTGTCAGAGAAGATTTTTCCTGACAAATAATTTTGTGGCCATGGCGCAAATTATTTGTGGGCTTAGTCTTACATTTTCCTACAAACAAATTTTGTGTAAAAAGAATATTTTTAGTCTAAAGCTTGCCCCCACGCATATGGTTTTGTACACTAAGTCCCGTTTTTCCATACGAATTAATTACTGCATTGACATAATGTTTCCAAATTAAATAATTTATCCTAACAATTAAAAGAATTTTTTTAGAAATAATAATTTTTATTGCATTGAAATTTTACCTAGTTCAAACAAAGACAGTAAATTAAATAAGACTTCGGTGTTAATAATATATCATTGAATCCAAAATATAACAGCAGAATGACTCTTTTAAGTACATACGTGTAAATTTACAAATAAAACCACAAACATAGGGAACAATCATAACAATTCCAAGTCTTCATGCATTTGATCTTCTCGGTCTCACCAAAATTCTTCTCATCATAGTAGTTATCATTATCTGCAACAGCATTATCTTCCTTATTACCAGTGTAAAATAGTAGAACAAAGGTTTCAACATGATCATGTGGCTGTTTTAATAGCTAGATGCCAAGACTGCATCGTAGAATTGAGTTGTCACCCAAGAACCTTCAACCAGTCTTTCGTCTGTTCAATATATTTAGAATAGTCATCCATCTGGCCAATGTGCACTCAAATCTACATGTGGATCAATACAGTATCACTACTAGAAAATGCAAGATTAGCAACAGAATTTTAGTAACAGAACCAATTCCGTAACTATTAGTAACAGAATAGTAATGGAGTCCGAATTGCGGTGGAATTAGTAACGGAATCGTTTTGTTACTGCTTTTTCGTTATCAATCCGTTACTGAATAGCAACGGAAAAAATTTGTTATTATTAGCAACAGAATAATAACGTATTAGTAACGGAACGCGTATAGCTACGGAATTAATAACGGAATCACTTTTGTTGCTAGTTTTTCGTTACCAATCTGTTACTAAAGAGTAATGGAAACAATTTGTTACTATCAGTAACGGATCACTAACAATTTCGTAACGAATATGGTTGGGAAAAATTACGAGAACATACTTTATATCAATTATAGGGCAACATATTAACAAAGATATATAATAGTCTGGTGGTTGAGACTTTACTCGCCAACTACCAAATCTAGAGTTCGAATCCTCACATGAGCAATAAGGGGAATTATTTGCTTTCAAAATTCTAGTCCACGATTAATAACGAAATTAGCAACAAAAGTTTGTTGTTAATTAGTAACGCTTTTATCTGTTAGTAATTTAGTAACGACTTTCTCTGTTACTAATTTGATAACGGAAAACTAAATCTGTGGCCGAATTAGCCACAATGGAATTAGAAAGATATTTAGCATCAGAACGTTTCCGTTACTAACAGTCAATTAGCCACAGATTGACCCGTTTAGTAACGGAAATTTCCGTTGCCAATCGTATATTTTCTTGTAGTGTATCATCAGGAAGCGACTACATTGACCTCTTTATAAGAGATTCATCGGTATTGACGACCATCTCATCCTACAAAATATCAACACAACATAATATAAATAATTTTTTATTTTAAAACTTGCATACTATCAATTAATAGAATAAACAAGACAACATCATTATAGTGTACCACTCAATGCTTCTTCTCTACCAAAATCTAACTTTAGGATAACACCCGATACCTATTCTTTACCATTATCTAAGACAAAGATAATATGGTTTAGTGCTTTGAGTTTAAAGAAGAAGGGAATGCAACTATATACATGGAAGGACCTACTATAATGCTTCAAGAGGCTCACAATATTTTCTATTGTGGCTAGACTTAATTGAAATCCATCAATGTAATTATATATTTTCATGATTTGAATATTCAATAAACAATGAAATCCACTTAAAAAACTTAATAGTCTAAATTTAATGCATCAACAATATTATATTCTAATTTCTCTTCCAGTTCGTAAAATTTAACATGACCCTTCATTTAATGTGTAATGCATTGTCTCTAGCATAGATCAAAACTGGAGTTCCATTTCTTAAAAAATAAAAAATAAATAAAAAGAAGCTGGAGTTCTTGATATTGCACTTAAAATCTCATAAACCAAAGCGTCTCTATTTGCTATGAAAGGTTAAAAACCATCTAGGTGAATCAGTAATTGACTTGTGATAAAAAGCAGTAAGGAACAATAGCAGATGCATCTACACTAGGCACCAGCGAGAGTAAGCAAGCAAAAATGATTTGGGCCAGAGTTATTGCATTAACCAATTTTTCCAAGAGTAGTTTTCCAAGCACTTGACACACACATGAAAAGCAGGACCTTACCTAATAACATTTTTTTTTTTTATCTAAAGCATCTCCATCCATAATGAATATTGAGTGTGTACATGAAGTAGTATAATTAAATTAATTGTTATGGTCCACAAGTATTCTCAAGTTGTAGGCCTGTAAATTTATTTTATTCATATGACAATTTCCTGTATTTTACTATCTCGGGAATCAAAGACACTAAACATGAAATATAAAATAGAATAAGCATTGGCTACTTATCACCAAACTTGATCTTGCAACTCCGCTACACAGAAACTTAAGACACAAATACTTTTATGCATAAATGTTCTTATCACAAAGTCAAAATCACTGTAAATAATATCTGGCGACATGAAAAAGAAAAGCATTAGAAAAAATCCTCATGAAATATTATATATGCAAATTTCTATAAAATAAAGTCTAAAAATATTAACTAAAGACCAAAGCGAGGAACACATGCCATTGAATTAATCTTGGCAAACGGTGAGATTGGGTTGATTAATATTGATCAATTCTAAAACGAAGCATATAACTTGTGTATAGTTATACAGAGACCACATTTAGTCCAGAGACGTTTGTGCCTATAGTTTGCACTGATGCCTCAAGAACTATGCTAATTAAATTTATGGACTATTAGAATGCACCATATCCCTAATTATAATACATATTAGTTTTTTGCTTTACATTTACAAAATTCTCATAAGATATAAATTCCTAAACCAAAAAAATCTACTAGACGTCTAAACCTACTCCGAAAATTCTCAAGTAGTTTTAAACATCAAATATGCACATAAATAATCATTCAAGTCCGGTTTAATGTTGTGCATTTTATTAGCAAAATTAAGTAGCAGTTAAGCTCGACAGAATTAAACCAAAAAATATGTGTCTATGAATACGGGTATACAGAACAGAATATCATGACTCCCTCATGTTCCTATAATGGGATATATATCACATAATTATAAGCTAAGGTTCATGGAAATCTAAACACACACATCTAATAACACAAATCTTCAGGCAGCCAATTGCTAATATGCTGACAGAGACAATATAAGAGAAAAATATGAGCCAAAGGATTTAATTGAAGGAAATTCACCAGTTGAAGGTTCTATTTTCCAGACGAATTCAGCTTCATCGTCATTATGCTTCCAAACGTCCAACTTGCTCCGTTTGCATACAACCGTACAAAATCACCAGAACAAGTGAACCCACCATTAAATACCGAACAAAAATTCATATGAAAAGAATGATAAATAGTCAACAAAATTTAAATTTTGAAACCATCAAAAGATAACAAATCTCACGTCTTGAAGTATTGTTCTTGCTAAGGAGAGGAAATTACAACATATGGGGAGAAAGGCCGTAAAAATCTGTAACCGACGGTAGAGAAAAAAGTAAAAAGAGGGCAGCAATTCAGAAACTGATTTGGGTAGAAGAAAGGATATAAAGCTCTAAAAATTAAAGGACGCCGATTGGGATTAGAGTTGGGCAAGGCGGGGAGAACATAAATTGAAAAACTTTTGCCGATTGGGCTCTCACGAGTCACAAATATCTTATGGGGGAATTTTTCGTACAAGTTCCACTAAATTCTTAAATAAATAAATGGGGGAACCCGCCTGCAATCTCACTTTGTAGGAGGAAATAAATTTGTTGGAAACAAATAAAATCTCCACTAAATGTCCTTTTTTTTTTTGGGTGGAGAAAAGCTAACTAGGCCTACAAATCGTATTTTGTATGCGGAAATTTTGTAGAAAAATCATAGACCCTACAAAGTATCATGTTTGTGGGGAAAAGGGATTTTTGCCTACAATCCTTAGTTTGTACGAGGAAATTTTGTAGGATTAACATAATTTTCTTGTAGTGGTAACTTTTATTGTTAATGATTTTGGGCAGACTGTGCTGAAAATAATGAAATTGCCTGCTGCGAGAGTCATTACAATTTACCAAAATTTAAATGCTTTGTATAAAAATGTAAATGCAGTTGGAACAAAAAAGACATGACTGTGTCTGTAATAAAATAATGTTTTAAAAAATTTTATCCGAATTTTTTTCATTAAGGGCCATAATTAATAAATTAAGACACTTTCTCTATCTCACAAAGTATTCTTCTTTTCATTTTTTGTATGTCCCAAATTATATTCCTCTTTCTTTTTAGAGGTACATTAAAATTTTCTTTTTTCTGTCATTCCCTTATTTAATGTTTTTGGGATTAACCACACTAACAATATATGGTCAACTTTTTTTTTTTTTTGAAAGTAAAATTACAGATCTGCATCATAGCAGCACAAATGCGCGTATATATTTATCCTACTGAAAAATAGCATTAAGAAAATCAACAAGGCAAACTCACATATAGTGGGAATACATACTGTAATAAAATTTAGAAAATACCCCATGTATGAGAATTGAACCTGGGACCTCTAGGTCTCAGTAGCTCAGCCTAACCACCTAACCAAATATGTTAGGCCTCATTGGCTAACAATATATGGTCAACTTAGTCATGTGTGAATTAATCAAATTTTCATGAGTAAATAAGGGTATTAATATAGGAATTATATGAGTTAATTTTATCTTTTCAAGTACGTTAATCATTTTTTCTTAATCTATATGAAATTTGGAAGGAGAATATCTTTATGGGATGGAGGGAGTATAATAATAATGCCACTTGAATGAAAGTTAAAGGATTTTAGTTTTTTTGAATTACAATGGGGGTGAATTAATTAAGCTCTAGCTATTTCTGTTTGGCCTCTTGTGCATATTTTTCTAACTTTTGTTTTTTATACTTTTTTTAACGGCTAGGTTCAAATATGTCGTATAATTATCTCGTTATCATTTTGAAGAATAACGTGGACTTTTATATATATATATATATATATTCACAAAATGCTTTCAAACAAATTGAATAATTAGTAGGTTCCATTCCGTTGTTAGAATTCCATGTACACACGAATGAATAGTACACGAAAATTATCAAAACGAAATGTACAGTTAAAATGAACGATAATAAAAAGAAGTTGCGGTAACCGTACGTTGATAGCTTTTGCATATATAAAGTTAGGGTTAACTGAAACTAACAAAGCTTAAACTAACAATAATAACTTAAAACATAGAGGGATTACTAATGAAAATTAAAAAGGGAGATTCTGAAACAACAAACTCCGGCTTCTCCGTAAATAGAGCCTGCTAGATCCGTCTATGGATAAGACACATAGCACCAATATGTGAATTAATGAGCACTAATATAAAAGATGTAGGAATTTGCATGTAAGTATCACGTGTAGGAGTCTTTTTCAAGAACTTCTTAAAAGTTTTATTGAAAAACTTCCCACATATGTGGCTTACATAAATAAATGCTACATGAATTTAAAATACACATGATTTGAGTTAGAAATACATGTGGTTTACATTTATACACGTCACATGAATGGAAAGTTTTTTAAAAAACTTTCAAGAAGTTCTTGAAAATTTTCCTTGTGTGTCATATGTACAAGTAGTGGTAAAACGGTACATGTAGTATTTCTTTATTTTTAAAACTTTAGATTTCATATATGTACAAGTGGTGGTAAAACGGTTCATGTAGTATTTCTTTATTTTTAGAACTTTAGATTTCATAATAATGTTGGAATTATATGTATATAGCCCCGTTCCCTTATTATTAGATTGGCATGTTATTATATTTATTTACTAATTGACTAGTATATAATGACGTGCAACTAAATGAGCGACGTGTTTTTGTTTTTATATATGAATCTAATAGCTAGGTTGGCGAGTAACATATCAACTTATTATTATTTTGACTTTATACAAATGAACATCGTTGGATACATGTTCTACTAAAAATAATTTTAGTTCATTTTTATAAATGGAGGTTGGTTAAAAAGTGAATTCAAGATGTAAAAAGTGGTCTTGATTTTGGGCAGATGAACGCCAAATGCATGATTCCTTGCGTTACATTTTTTTTTTTTTGGTTTCCCAATATCTTCACGTCACTAATTTCAAATTTCACAAAAGATATGGTTCCACTTTGGGTATTCCAACCCCATGGCTTTCCTTGTCTTAAAAAGAAAAAAAAAATAGTTAAAAATGATATCAAACGAATCTTATACAAGGAAAATAATTGAAACAAGCTAGTTATATATAAGGGACAATGTGTAAATGTAAAATGTTGTTGGTTCCATTACTTTTTGATCTCCTCTCTAGAATTGCCCTTAACATCATTATTTGGTTTCGTTGGGAGAAACAAACCTAAATTTGAATCTTTTCACCCACTAGTAATGCTCTTAGCTCTGGGCAATGGAGCTGTGTCAAATCCCAATCAATTTCGGTAAGCTTTGGGTGATATATACAGCCTGCTTCACCCAGTAAAAGTGGGCGGGGTTACACCGCCCACTTCCTATGTGGGGGAGTTGGACGTTGAGTGTGTATTGAAAAAAAAAAAAATTTCAAATCTAGGGATTTTCAATAGAGCTCGAGCTCGAGCCCTAGAATTGCCCTAACCCAACCTTGTCTCTCAACCTCTCTCTCTCTCTTCCCCACCCCCATATCAGGCTTTGTGGCTGCTTGGCGGCGACCGGAGTGCACGGCACCGGCCACCGACTACGACTGAACGGCCGAAGCTCTGACACTGCTTGTTTTAAAGTGATAATACTTACAGAACCACATGGCCAGCTGAGCACTCAACTCCAAACCAAGAACAAGAATTTTCATCTCCCACTTCTTCAATCCAATTTGATAAAGCCCCATATGGATCACTCTCCACTCTTTCTTTAAATCTCAGCAAAGCTACACCTAAACAGCCATATACATACATAAATGAGCCAAAAAAAAAAATAATAAGGCTTTTGATTTCAAAGGAAGCAAAGGTTGCTATAAAAATGAAGCTTGGAAAATTAAAAAGAAACAAAATTTAAAGAATAAAATAAAAAGTTCATAATAAAAGAAATTTTTCATAAATTCATCATTGTCCTTTGAGAGACCAACAAAAACTCAAGATGTTCAGACAGCATATCAATAACACCAGCATTCTGAATTCCCAAAACTCTTTCATCTCCTCAGCAAAGCAAACCCAAAATTCTTTTCACAGAATATGATCAATTCATCATCTACACAACCTAGAAACAAGATTCCTGAAAATCTGCCGAGGCCGATTTCACCTTTCTGCTGGGATCTTGGGGGTGGACCGTGGGTCAAGAAAGGTGGGTGCCTCGGTTGAGAGAAGGAGAGAGAGATCTTTCAGGTAAGTCTTTGGGTGTCGGAGCTCCGGCCGTCCAGTCCCCGACGTTCGCCGGTGCCGTGCTCGCCGCCAATAAGCCACAATGCGGGAAGTGGGGGTGGGGGAGAAAGAGAGGGTGAGAGACAAGGTTAGGCTGGGACAAATGGCTGGGGAGTGACTGAAATGCCTTTCATTTGAATTTCCCTTTTTCTTTTTTTCAAAAAACATAGTCAGCGTCCATGTGTACCCGCCACGTAGGAAGTAACCAATGTAACCCCGCTCGCTTCTGGTGGTAAACAAAATTGGTGATATATACGGTACTGCAGTACATTAACGTGGGACTCTTGTTAAAATGCCCCATATTTAGAATGAAATAATAAACCAAAAACAATAAAAATAACAACAGTACTAGAATTAGAATTCCCTTTAAAAGTTACAACCAACCATAACAAAGAGAAGCTGAAACAGGACATCATACACAACCACAAGAACTTAACTTTAAAACCGAACCCTAACAGAATTACACATATTATATCAGTAATTAAAACGCAACAGACAACGGCTTGGCTCGGCTCAGCGGAAGTGGCTTCTTCATTCCTGGTCAGGCGGAGTAGTGAGCCAAAGTTGTCCTTGTTCAACCATGGGCACTTCCTCCGACTCGATAAGATCACATATGGGCCGCAGACTGTTAACCACTTGGTCGGGATCAAAGTCTCCAATCAATGTCGTCTTCATGGCCATCAAATTAAGCCGGTAAAAATAAACCCGGTCCAACTCGGCTACTAAGTTGCCTATTTTCACCCACTCTTTTGCTCGAGGAGACAAAATCTTCAGCACAATCTGCACCCACAAGAAGAATACCACAATATTGTTACTATAGCGAAAATGGATTTTTCTTTTTTACGAAGCAGAAGAAAAAAATAAAAATAAAAATAAAAAAGGGATTGTTTACCTTCTTCACCATCTGCTTCTCCTCTGCCGCTCCAGATGCTGCTTTCTCCATCGTCTTCCTCTTCTCTCAAGGTTTTCTTTATCACTATATATATATATATATATATAATAATGATAGGTACTGATTGTGTTGTGAATGGGGGGCTAAAGCGGGTATATATATAGAGAGGGGGGAACCCAGATCCGTATTCTCCTATTCGGGTTAGGAAATTTTCTTTGGACCTTCTCCCCATATAATTTGCAGAAAAACAATCAGGTATTATAGGTGTTGTCAATTTTATCCATAAGTGGACGGATATTTAACAAGTAATATAATGATGAGTAAAGTGTCGAATCCCACGATGACTGAATCTACTAAATTCACTTTAGTTGATTTCAACTTTTAATAAAGAAAGAACATAATAAATTTTAGAAATAATTTCAAGGAAAATAAAAGCTATCTAAGAAAATAAATAAAATTATTTACAAATCCTAAAAAATATAAATTCACTAAAGTACTAGGATTCCCAAATCCATCACCGTTCACATGATTAAATCTCGGTACTTAAGGTTGAAAATTAATAATCTAGTACTATTCAGAAGCCTTTCTCGATCGTCATCTAAATCTGTACCTATATATGAGATTAACTATCTCTAATTAACCTTCGAACATATGGTAAGTATTATTCACTGTGATTATCTTTAGTGATTTCATAGAGTATAATAGTATCTCTATCTATTATAGGACTCTATGTCGTTCATTACCATGTGCTATATTCATGATAAATCTCTCAAAAGAACATGAACCATAAAACTCGAATTAATGGCGATCAAGTATATATTAAAACGAATGAAAACACAGAGCCAGGGGGCTGATCTTTGAATAGGAAAAAGAGCAAATCTACAGGGTCCCAATTGAATTGGCTTATTCGAAAAAGGCCTTGTTCTTTGGAAGATCTATCTCGTGTATGGTACTGCATGGTTCCACCCTGCAAGAACTCTGAATGATTCTTTTGAAGCTCATCCCTTTCATCATAAATGATTTGCTTGCCCCGAAATGACATGGACCAATAGGGAAATCCCAATTCATTGGGCCTTTCGATACAATCAAATAGAAAGCCCCAAGGACACCATATCCTAGGAGCCCAAACTATATGATTGAATAAATCCTCTGCTATCTGTTGCGGGTCAAGACTCCTTCTCCCTCCCCTTCTTCAAACTCAAATTCGTATTTGGCGAACTGAAACATCTTAGTAGCCAGAAGAAAAGAAAGAAAAAGCGATTCTATAGTAGTAGCGTGCGAAATGGGAGCAGCCTAAACTGTGAAAACGGGGTTGTGGGAGAGCAATACAAGCCTCGTGTTGCTAGGCAAAGCAGCACGTCTGCTGCACCCTAGATGGTGAAAGTCCAGTAGCCGAAAGCACCACTAGCTTACGCTCTGACCCGACTAGCATGGGACACGTGCAATCCCGTGTGAATCAGCAAGGACCACCTTGCAAGGCTAAATACTCCTGGGTGACCAATACCAAAGTAGTACCGTGAGGGAATGTGAAAAGAACCCCATTGGGGAGTGAAATAGAACATGAAACCGTAAGTTCCCAAGCAGTGGGAAGAGCCAGGTCTCTAACCGCGTGCCTGATGAAGCATGAAAAAAAACGGCTCAAATGGTACGATCCCTCCCTCCATTACCCCATAATGAAAGGGTTGATCTCGTAGTTCTTGGTCTGTGAAGATGTATTGTTAGGTACTCCTTTTTCTTCTCCCATTGAGGCTGAACCTAAACTTGTGCTCGACAGATAGCTGTCCATACATCTCTTAACCTAAAAAATAAAATTCAAAACAAGTATTTTGAATTAATCAGAAAAATGAGGTCTCATTGTTAACTCCTGCACAATAACAATTAGCTTATGACGTTAAGGAAATGAAAACAACAATAAAGATTGGAATTCAAAATGTAAAGGTAACAAATTCACGATATATGTCACGTTGTTTTTTTCCTCCCAGTTCCAGGCACTTCTCTCCTTGAATGGCTTCTACGTCTTGGCTCCCCTTTTTATGCTTTTTCTGCCCTTTATTGTTTTAGATGCCTAGAGTTAACAATTCTTTCAAAAAGAGGCCATAAAGGATGAAAATAACTTCACCTACATTGGGTACCTCACTGGGTTTGCTTACAGTGATGAACCGTGGGCATCTCTTAGATCTCTTTCATCTCAGTCCCTGCTTTGACTTTTCCTTGTAGTAATAGTCCTTTTCAGTATTTTCTTCATCTAAACAAGTCCAAAACTTCTTGAATTCTTCACAGTGGCCCTTGATCTCTTCAAATATGATCCAAATAGCCTATTTCAAGTTTTTCTTAGTCCTTAAACTAGTTGACATCGATTTTCTCACCCTCGAAACTCTAGAGTAATACATCTACATCTTGTACATAAAGCTCCAATTTGGTTCAAAAATCATCTTTTTTTATTTACCATTGCCCCAAATTGAGATTTTCACCTATATAAACCATATATACACAAATTAGGTAGAAATCCGCTCAACTACGTATAAAATTAGATAAGTTAAAAGAAGTATATAACACATAAAATTCACTTATCACTAGAAGTACTCTAAATAGGGAGTACTAAACCAATAAACAACTCGCATATCGAATCTAGAGCTCCTATAAATTAAACTGAGGCATTGAATTCACATGAGGGTTTGATGCATGGGGGTGGACTATAGTACTCCTGACTACAATGATTCTGTTCTTAAGTTACATTTAACTCCAATTATTTATCACGTAAAAAGAAATTCTATTTATTTATCATTTAGTACCATATATATTACTGCTTAGACATACTACTTAGCACCACCGGTGTTACTTGTGTTTGATTAGAGATATTTTCCATGGAAAATATCAAATTTTTGAAAAAATTTACATCTTATCATATTTGATTGACATATGGACAAAGAATTGAAATTTTATAGTACAATCATTTTAAACATAATTCATCATTACTTTGGAAAATCAATTCCTACCTCTTCCTAGATAAAAGTTTTTCTATGAAAGTTAGAAAAAATTTTCTTTTCCATTTTTCATATCAAACGCAACCTTAATATTTTTTCTTTTCTTTTCTTTGTTTTTCGGTTATTGATGCCACTTAATATTATTCTTTCATTAAATGGTTAATTTCTAGAGATTCTAAATTTATATACACACACTTATAATTTGCTTGGTAAAATTAGATATTTAGATTTAAAGGATGGGGACGGAAGATCACTGCTATAATTTATTTACTTTCAATTTATCAATGGATCTCTAGATGAACCGTAAGTTTTGCCAACTTCTTTGACAACATAGCTAAAAGACAAAAATTCAACAATTGTAATGTCTTTAATGTCCTTTGCTTTATTTTCATGGCTCTGATACCACTTCGAGGTTGCACTACGAACCAAACAACGGAAATTTGATATTTAGATAGTTTTTGTTTGAGAGGTACAACATCACTAGTAATGGATGAGGGAATATCACTCATGATAAGGTCTGAGCTCATAATCAGTGTAATTTCTTTCATTGTATGCCATGAGCATAATGTTTAATTCTCCAGTGAGTTGATTAATCCTTTCGCTCATAATATTAGCGACACAATCATGAAGATTTTGTCTTCTTAACCAAAGTCTATCAAGAATCTAGTTAGTGTCTACAATTTTTTGATCATATTGTAGAATGTACATATGATAATATGGGTTGAAAAGAGTAGAGTCATAATGAATTTGCTCAGGATGTCATCCTGGATTAGATTGACTGATTAGAACTTGAAGTCTAGATGGATTACTAGAAATCATTTCAGCAGACATCGCTTGAATTAGATCTGTAACAAACTCAACATTATTTGGGTGTGTGACACTTAATTCAAGAGGGGTAGAAAATAGGTAAATTTTTTACCATAGTTGTTCAATCAAACTTTTAAACTAATTACTCAGTGTATCTGAGATATAGCTTTAGAGTTTGATAGTTCCTACTATCAATATTTAAAAGTTCTTGTTTAAGAGGGATAACCTCACTAACGATGGGTAAGGATAGACTGTAATCTACCTTCATAAGATGCATTGATTCTAGCATGATTGATAAGTTTCAAATACTTTAATGTTTTTCTTAAAATCTTTGGTAAAGTAGAAATTTAAGAAACTAAGCCATATAGATGTATATTAAACGGGAATTTAGGAAATTATAATGTTATACAATCTTCTTGTTGTGTGGGATATCTCTTTTATTGGGTCTAATGCGTTTCCTGTTGATACTTCCTTAGATAGATTCCCCAGTTGTGCTGATCACAACTACATCCTGGTGTCCTCTGGCAGACAATCTTCAAAAGACCTTCTGGCTATAATAAGGAATACGGCCTCGACAATGGACTGAGTGTTGATCCGTACACATAGATGGAAAACCTAATCTTTGAAAGCAAAGTTTTCAGGAAATAGACTTTTATTTATGAAGAAGGAAAAAGGATAATAATTTCCTTATTCGTTTACTTTACATCATAGCTAGGCTGTAGCCTAGATTTCTACGAGAAAGCTTTAAGCTTTCATATTTTTAGATAACATCAGAAAGCTATATATATGAGAGTTCAGGGATAGTCAGATTTCGAATGTCCTTTCTTTGAGAGTAGTGCTCCTTTTATAGATACAAGGGCACCTACTTTAATAATGCAGGGGTCCTCACATTATATTATTATTTTTTTTGTAGACCAGCAGTAAGAGTGTCGGCACCATAATTTCTTTGCCAAGTGTTGGTGTGATGACATCATTGCATGCGTCATTCAGAGTTAGCATTACCAGGCTATTCTGGTGCAGACTCCTCCACCTTTCCTTTTCCTTTATTGCAATGTCCACATGCATGGTTTGTTCCTAGCACGTTTTTTATTGCACTGTGCGTTTGTCCTTTTTCAAGGTCTGGTCTATTCCATTCATCAAGATAGAATAGTTTTTCAAAGATTACAATTTTCTTTGCATCCTTTTCCTCTAGATGGCTCATGGTTGAGGAAAGTCATTAAGATAAACTTGGATATGTGGTTTATCTTAATCTTGGAATTTGTATTAATCCCTCTAACTTTGTGTAAGAAGGATCTGAATGACTTTGATCTCCATGCTAACAGAGTTTCTCCTATAATCTGGATTGGTTCTTTAACAATAGGTATTGCCAAGACTTTGTCTTGTGAAGCTATTCTAATTTCAATGAAGTGATAAACTTTGTAAATGTTATCTTCATTCCAAAATGGAATAATATTGGCCACTGATATGAAAATTGTCTTCTCATTGGTTTTGAGTACCTTGGCTTTCCATTTGAGAACTGATTTCACAAATGATAGGTTTAATACGGAAATCCCTTTGGCATTTTGGCTGAGATATATGAACTTGATTAAGCCATAATTGAATGACTCAGCTACAAGCTTTGGTGCTACTCTTTGAAAAAATATGAACTTTCCACATTCTTCACAAATTCCTGCAAAATGGTACTTTGCTGTAGCATCTCCAATTGCCCTGGCTTCTGCTTCGAGACTGACAAATTTGGAGAATGTTGCTTCAATTACTGAAGCTTCATTTTCAGTAATTTCTTCTTTTTCAGGCTTAAGTGCTTGGTATAGGCGCAGGGGCTTTGAGAACATCTTCATAGCTCCTTCTTAACCTTTGGTGTGATTCGATCATACCTTGGATCTTGGGTGATCTAATTGCCTACATTCCACATGGCCCTCTGGGTCTGATTCCTGATGGGAAAAGTAGTAGATCAGTAATGTACTGGACTTGCTTTGGGCTCACATGATGGCCTTTTCCATCCAATATTGATTGTATTTTTTTGGGGCTTCCTCAAAGGTTTTGAAGGACTTGTGCTTAAGTGGAAGTCCTTTAAATTTGGGTTCCACTGCTCTTTATAGTACCTACGATCTGGGCTGTCAACGATCACATAAAGCTTCTTGTACCCTGTAGAAGGATCAAAAGATACTAATGAATTAGAATTTTAGACAGATGATAAGTCCAATGTATCTGTTTGACCGGACTAGATTTTAGGGTGTTGTGGCCTAAATTCTTGTTCATGGGTCTTTGGCTCTTGGGCCTTGGACTCAGTTTGAAGGATGATACCCTTCTTAGTTTCAGAATTTTGTAGGTTTTCCACAACTTGCATCTCTTTACTACATACATGTAGTGAGATATTTTGTTGGTCAGCATTCTCATCTATTGATGTCACTGCAGAGTTTTCTGAGGATGACTCATTTTATTTCTTTCCCCTTCAAAAATAGGATAGTCTTTTGTTGCTTATAGAATTCAAGCTTTGAGTTCAGAAATGTTAATTCCATTGTTTTTTCTTGGTTTTGAAATTGAAAGTCCTGGATTTTGTTGTCCAATTCCTCCATAAGCATAAGTTTTACCTACAAGGAACAACAGATAATTCTTTGGCTAAAGAGTTTGCCAAATAATTGTGTTCTCCTTTAATAATTTCAATATTAAAGGTATAATGAGTAAATCACATTTGTCATCTGACAAGGCGACCTTGTGTATAATCTACAAAGTGTTAGTTTTCTTAAATGATTTACAAGTAGAACTATCGGTTCTAACAAGAAATTTATTGCTAATCACATAAACACGGAATTTCTTAATGGCCTTTTTGATGGCTAAGATTTCCTTTTCATTTATATGGTAATTCTTTTGTGCTCCTTGGAAGGTTCCTGAAGTATATGAACACAAATATTCTTCATTTTCATAAATAGCTTTTGCTTTAAGGACTGCTCCCCAATAATCTTCTGAGGCATCAATTTCGATTATCATCTTATCATTTGGTGTAGGATGATAAAGAAATTGTAGAGTTGTTAAACTCTTTTTATACTGTATCAATATGTGTCCATTTCCATGGCACATTCTTCTTTAGATTTTTTTGGAGCAGTGCCCTTTTTTCTGCTAACCTGCTAATAAAATCATGTGCATATGTTAGACATCCAAGAAATCTTTGCAGTTGCTTAATATCTTGAATTTCATCAGGAAATTCATTGATGCGCTTAAGTATATGGGGTTGGAGTTCCTTATATCCATAAGCAACATTTAGCCCTAAATACTTAATTTTTGTTTTGAATATCTCGACTTTCTTTTTAAGAACTATTCTAGCATGTTTTGTAGTTTGCAAAACCTACAACACATGTATTTCATGATCATTTTCATTATCTGAAAATATTAGAATATCATCTATGTAAACACAACAATATTCTCGCAGTTCCCTGACAATATTATCCATATGCCTTCGAAAGATTCCAGGAGCTTGTTTTAAGCAAAATGGAACCTCTTTCCACTTGTATTGTCCTTGATGACAACTAAATGTAGTAATAGGTCTAGATTTTGGGTCAAGTATCACTTGTCAGAATCCAAATTTACAATCAAAAGAAGAAAATACCAGTTTTCCTCTTATTAATACAAGAAGGCTGCCATATTGGGGATAGTGTAGGCATCATCTTTAGTAGCAGCATTAACTGCTTTGTAGTTGACAACCATCATTGCTTTACCTCTTCTTTTTTCTGCTTCTTTTCTTACCATGAAGGCTGATGAAGAAAAGCTAGACTTGGAGGGTTCAATAACTCCCATATCTAGTGGCTCTTTGATTTGGTCTGCAAACTCTTGTCTATCTTGTGGATAATAACACATTGCATTTGTTCTAAACTTCCTTCTGAAGTCTTCTCTAAGTTTGATTGTTGCTGTCATATTTGCTTTATTCTTGACTAGATCAAGTGAATTTTTTGAGCAGCATTCATCGAGGGATTTTAGGATTTGTTCTCTAAGAGAATTTATCCTAAATCCTTGTTCTTCTTCTTGAGAGATATTGACCATTCTGTTCGATACAATATTTTGTCCTTTGATGACTGGAGGCTGCTCTTTTCCTCTGATTTTGTGCATTTCAAGGAATTTATTCTGGAGATGATTGAATCTTACACCATAGCGTTGTTTTTAATCTAGATTTGGCTTCCTTGTATTCCAAAGCTAATCTCATCTAAATCTTGTATAAATATTTTATACAGCAAACAGAAGTTGTTACCAAGGATAAGATCTATTCCTGTTTCACTTTGGTAAATAGATGAAATCTTGAAATAATAAGACTTATTACTCAAATCTTTTATTTCGATATCTATATTTTTAACAACTTTGTTAACTTTCACATATGACTGATTTGCAATCTTGACACTAATTTTTCTGTCAGAATTTACCCAATGTTCTTTAAGTATAATCCATTTTGATGCTATACACATACTTGCTCTTGTATCAACAAAAGCATTAATAGTGTACTTGTGATAACCATCAAAATTCAATTTACATGAAATATAAATTGAATTTGGGTTAGTAATGTTACCATATGTTTTGGTACCTAATTTGAAGTCACTCATCTTCTGATTCTGATGAAGTGTTTTCAATAGATACCTTTGTAAGGTAGTACTGACTTTCTTGATCACTAGGATCTTCTACTAGGTAGAATCCTTGCTGATCGAATTCTTCAAACAAATTAACCCGTTGGTCATTTTCCTTTCTTGCTGGGCACTCATTTGCATAGTGTCCATGTTCACTACAGATCTAGCATCTGTAGTTCTTCTTTGTCCTAGGGCAATACTTTTCTCTAAAAGTAGTTGGTTTTTTGTTTTTGTTTTTTTCTAGGATTGTTCCTCCCCCTCTTTTTAAAATATTTTCCTTTAGCAAAATATTTCTTTTAAAATGGCTTTTTATATTTTCTGAAAACATATTTCTTTTTCTTTTGAAATTGTTTTCTATGTGCTTTGTTTGGCGGATAGCATCTATATGCTCTTGCAAGACCTTCCATGACTGGATCACTACTAAAACCTATTTTTAGTCTCTTTCGATTCATTTGTTTCGTTTGTCTATGGACATAAATGCCTCTACAAATTTCTTTCATGTAATTCTTGACTGTAGTAATAGCTAATCCTATGGATCCTTTAGCGGTTAGATGAAGTTTATCTCCTGTTTTGGAAGTTAATAGCTTCTTTAAACCTTCTAATTATTTCAGTATTATGTGGAGATGGTAGGTTTGCCAGTAACTTCTCAACATATCCTGAAAATTCACCAAGATTACCAAGTAAGAATAACCATTTATGGTATTCACATTGGTATTGATCAAAGTAATCCAAATCCTATATTTGGATCATTTCAAGTTGTAATTTAGCATTTTCAATCTTTTTAGTCGCCAAAGTTGATTGGTAGGCTGTATAAGTCTGCCTAGTAAACATCTGAAAGATTTTTTCCACAATTCTAGTAATAAATCCAGTAAGATTAGTTTTTTTTTTTCTATTTAGGCTTCAAGCCAAAGTGCATTGACTTGCTCATTAGTTAGGGTTTCTAAGAAATTCCTAACATTTCCTCTATCTGATGCCTTGATATAATTCCAAGTTGAAACTTCTTCTTTAGTTAACTGTAGATTACTAATCATAGCCATAACTAGATTACTAAACCATTCTTTGATTGCTTTACTAGTATCAGTAACACAATCAAGATCTAAAATTTGTGATGTATGTCCTATAGTTTTAGGGATAAAACTTAAAAGAATATTTTCTCCTAAGTTCGTTACCTGAATACCTCTAGGTGGACTAGGGGTATTATCACCAATAACTTTTTTCCCTTCCATCTCATTTGAATATGATGGTTCTTCTTGTGACTCTACCTTGATCCTAGAATCACTTATGACAATTCCTCCAATTCTACCAACTGTAAGTCTTTGTGGGGTTTTTACTTCAATCTCATCTGGTTCTAAGTCTTTTGAGGTTTCTTCCTCAGGCTCATCTTCCATTGGTACATCCTATTTAACAGAGAAAAGTTGTTCTTCCTGTTCTTCAAGAAGATTTAGTTGTTTACAATAAGATGTAATTCATTCTAATTCTTCATCTTCAAAAGATAAGAGAACATTGAGTGTGCTGACCATTTTGGTAATCCTCCTCTATTTTTCTTCTGAGAAATTTCATTTAGGATACTTAAAGATACTTGTAAGCATTCCCAAATTTGAAGTTCCTACTTCAAATTGTCCAAAATGTCTCATTCTTTGTGGGAGGGCGACATTTGATGTGACTTCAAGTTGTAAGACTGGTTGTTTTCCACCTATTTCCTGCTTAATAGTAGCAGTAATAACCATTGCTATTTTTTTCATGGCAGTATTGAGATCTGGTGTGATAGATCTTATTTCTTACCTCAATGAGTCAAGATCTGCCTTAAGATGAGTAAACTGTTCTTTTAGTCCTTTGACTTCATCATAAATATTGCTAATCTTAATATTTCCAGTCATGCAATCAAAGCTTATTTTAAGTATTTGCTCATCTCATCAATTTTTTGATGGAGTTCTTCCGAACTTATAACAAGTTGGGACTCATTTTCTATAATTTTTTCTTTTTGTTTTTCCTCCCTCTTCAAAGGAGTTGTGCTCGATTCACCTTTAAGAAGTAGCATGTCTTGAGTTTTGATTATAGGGTTTGGTCGTAAATCTAAACTCCATTTTCTGTCAGGCTGAGTAAGGATATCAAACTCAGTTTCCTTAACTTCAAGATAATCTATAAACTCCGTTTCATAAGTTATCCTTTGGTCAGCTTTAATTACAACATTATTATGGCTATTATGAATACATAACTAACAAGATATGTAATGCAGAAAAGTACATTGTTAGGCTTAACAAGATCCTATTTGTGATAATCATGAACAAATGATAATATACCATCAAAATCTGTGTCATAAAGTGATACAGAAATTTTTGGGTGTATGGTAAAATGAAGTCTATCACAAGCTAAATTTCTTTGAATCATACCAAACATCCTTTAGTATAATTTTGAATGCGATTATCAACTATTGCCATTTTGATTGGTTGATCTAAATGAACTGATAGTGTGCTTTTAAGATGAACCTTTACAGCTTCAATTGTTACCCAGTATAGATTTTTCTTATCTGAAAAATCTATCTTTTGCTTTATTTCCCAAGCAAACAAATATTTATTCTGCTATATGCATGTTGGACATATAAGGCAAATTCTTTATAAGATATGTCATAATAAACATTTCTTTTTTTTTTAGATGCCCTTGAAAGAAAGTTTCTTTTGAAAGCTTCTCCAGGTTTTAAAGTGAAATCCTTTTTAAGAATTTTTTGTAATCTTTTTTCAGAAACTACAACTTCTCCTGTAAAATTTCCTTTCGATTCTTTAAACTCTTCAAATTCGTCTTGAGGGGTTTGAATTTGCATGATGTCTTAATACATAATACATAATGAAACCATGTATGTAATTTTCTCTTTGTTGGTCTAAATTCTGTTTATGCTTAATAATGACATGAACACCTTGTAGAACAATGCTAGAAAATATAGATTGCTGATGCTTTTCTTGATACCAAGCAATACGCTGATTTTACCATCCTATATGGTCAGTAATGATATTATAGCATGTACAAGTATATTAGGGATGGAAAATCTTCCATTTGTTACAAAATATCTTGAAAGTTTTCTCCCATAACAATTAAAAATTGTTATAAAACTTTGTTTTTCTTTTTGAAGGGTAATTTGTCATTTTATTTGATTGGTTAAGGTGGTGGTCAAGATCTGCGGGTAAAGTCGCATTGTCTTTTATCAATTGCACTGCAAATGCCCAAATGCCCAACAATTAAGATATATATATATATTAAAGGAAATAAGACTGTACGTAGTATCTTTGTACCGCAGTTTTCCAGTTAAAAAGTTGTTAACGGGGTTTTTTTAGACATTTTATTTCCTATTGTGATAACTCACGTGAGATTCTAGATTTTTCTATATTATTAATTAATATAGATAACAAATTGATAGCTACGAAATTTAAAACTGAAAATATAATATTACTTGATACTTATCAATTTTGTAATTTATGCAATATATAAATAAGACAATTAATTTCAAAATTGGATTATTTGCACTGGAATAATTTTAGTGGATAACCACATATTTGGAGGTTACCATAAATATTTCGTAATCTATAAAATAATTTGAAATTGCATTTTTTTTGGTAGGAAGTAATTGAACCAAATCTGAAACTTCATACGGTACACAGAGATTTGAATTTTCTTATTCAATCCCTTTGGTTATTCATAACATTTAGTTCTTTCGTAACATTTCGTTATTCATAACATTTGGTATTTTTTGTATATATACCCAATTACATTTTTTTATCAATTGATGAGAACTTAAAGTCGTGTGCTAATAAAAATGTTAATCAAATTAAGATATACACAATCCAAAGATGTCTAATCTTGCTTTGTGATAAACTTTTAACTTTTAGATCAACTTTGTTTAATTGCTCCATTTTATTTTTTTAGCCTCATTATATATAAATTAATTCTAATTAATGGGGTTTTTAGTGTTTCCTGTGAGTGGCTTCAAATATATAATTAAATGTATTACAAGGTAAAATTTTATATGACTGAAGGGCTCAACATCGTGAATGATTAACTATTAATTTGTTTATTTAAATTAAATAAATTTATAGTAACCTAAGTACAACTATTGAATTTCCTGAAATATTTTTGATGCGTATAAATATAGAGGCTTTGCTGTGTTTTGATATGTATTTTATGATAATATTTGTAATAATAAGTGCTTCCAATTCTTATTTTACTTCTAATAGATGATAGAATTGAATGAATTGACATATGTTGTAGAAACTGTTATTGGGTCAAGAAAATGAAAAAGTTGACCAAGTCTTCTGTGATTTCCAATGGTCACAATAGGCCACGTGACGAAAATGGGGGTCATTAGTTCAGTTCATTATAGCATGGATATATAAGTAAGGAACAGATTGATAAACAAAATGTGATTAGATATATAGCATGGATATATAGGTAAGGAATAGATTGATGAGCAAAATGCGGTTGGTTTGGAAGCTGAACAGCGGACGTTAAATACTTAGTCATGGTGCACTCCTTGGAATCCTTATAAATAAATAAATATAATAATCAAGTTTTTGTATATTTTTGTAGTTTTAGTAGTTTAGAATTTTTTATGTTGATTAGGAGTTCTGTAGTTATTTTAAATGTGTTAGTTTTTGTTGTGTATATAGTTTCAATTTTTGTTGTTTGTATTATAAATGTAATGGAGTTACAAGTTCTGAACGACGTATATTAAATGAATAGATTCTTTATCTATTCGACTTTATGTTCCTTTTTTTGATCTATGTATCTTCATTTTTGTTTTTGTTATTTCTACAATGTAAAAAAAAATTCTTATATTAATTCATATATTATTATAATTAATAAAATAATATGGACTAATGATTTTTAAAATTATAAATTAAGGGTTCATGCAAATTGAATCTTTGGCTAATTAGCACTATATGGGAACCCCATCATTTCATATTTCTATGTTTTTCGTCCATAACATTTGGAAATCAGTATTTTTACCCTTAATTCGTATCTTTTTTATGTTATTTATTGTTTTGGACTAAAATGGGCTATAATATTCTCCAACTTTTAATTAACATAAAAAGCAATACATAATAAGTAAATAAAATAAAACAAGCATGTTAATATTAGCAATAATATTCTAACACCCATATAGATTAATTTATATGTTCTACGTAATTGTACGTATGCACATCAAGTGGATGCATGTAGCTAAATAGTATGCATAATGCAACCACCTAAACCATATAGGTGACATAATAGCACTTATATGGGTGCGAAAAATTTTTTTATCGATATTGAATTTTTTGCTTTATTTTTTATTTGATTCGACCTTTTTTTTTTTGAAAAGAAGCAACCAAATCACATTATTATTGTGTTTTTATTTATTTTAATATAATAAATTTTTTAGTTACCAATTAAAAGTTATTATAATCATTTTCAGTTAAAAAGGGTAGATATGGCTAAAAAGGTGAGAAATCAGGGTAAAAATATCAGTTTCTAAAAGTTATGGATGATAAACTCAGGAATACGAAAGGTTGGAGTATATAATGCCAATTAGCTCAAATCTTTAGACCTAGCATCTATTAGAATTTGAGTAAACACGCATAATTCTGATGCTTACAGGTTTAAAAATTAATTTAAATGAGTTTATATATATTTATTTGTGTAAACGTGCATTATGTATGTGTTTAAAGTCTATGAGATGAGATTTTGTGTGATCCCTACTCTCTCTCTCTCTCGTTAGTGAATTAGGGTTTGTGCCACTTGGGTGGCTTGTGTCGTCTATCTTTGCCTGTTTTTTGATCTTTTTTCTTATTTTTGGTCTTAATATTTCGACTACATCGGTTTCTGGCTTCTCTTCGTATCATGGATCAGGAGGAGATACGGCAACTTTGTGAGTCCTTGAAGTTGGATGACCATGCCACTTCTAGGCTAACAGTCTTGGAGGCGGCTAGTGTAGAGGCGAACAATCCATGAAGTTGTGCTTAGTGGGACATATATGGGGTTCGAAGCCAACAAATAAGGTTGCTTTGGAATGTGTTATGAGGAACCTATAGCAAGCATCACATCACTTCTTTGTTGAGCAGCGGAATCGTAATACTTTTGTGTTTCACTTTGGTTCGATGATGGAGAAATATAGGGTTTTGTGTGGAGGTCCATGGAAGTTTAATAAGCAACTTTTGGCATTGCATAATCCACAAGGAGTGGGTGACCTAGCACATATGGATTTCCATATTGTCCCTTTTTGGGTGCATGTCTTGAATATGCCATTGATTTGTGTGACGGAAGAAACCCTACGTGATTTGGAGGGCTAGATTGGAGAGGTAGAGGAGGTGGATCTTGTTTCAAGATGTTTTCCTAGAGTACGGGTACAATTGGACATCAGACAGCCTCTCAAAAGCCCCGGTCTCGGTGTTCATTAGCATGCAGTAGAAGGAATTTATTTTCCCTTTACAATATGAGCGATTGATGGACTATTGCTTTCACTGTAGGATGATTGGACTTAAATTGCATGAGAGCAAGCAGGAGCCTCAGCTAGAGGAAACTTTTTGTTTTGGGAATTTTTTGAAGGTGATATAGGGAGAATGGGCTCGGGAGAGGGGGAGAGGGAAGGGGGGAGAGGGGGAATGAGGCAGGGAGTAAAGCCTCCATCGGGGTATGTAGTTGGGAGAGTACAGGCAGTGAGTTGGGTGAGAACACTGGCAGAACTCACGGTAGAGGCAGGGAGATAGGTTTGCCTAAAGGGATAGGGGAGGACAATATTAGCCGGCCAGTAGTTGTGGTGGCAGAAAATCTGGACATGGCTCCTGGCGGGGGTAATGTGGCTATAGAGAATAGGCTGGGGGTGACGGAGGTTGGCACTAGGAATGTTGAATCAGTAAGGAGGGATGAGTCTATGTGGCATTGACGTGATGGAAGTTGGGAGTGGGGCAGTGTTGGATAATGTAGAGAAGGGCAAGGCAGTGGTGGTGCATAATAAAAATGAGTAGGAAAATGTGGGTGAGGAAGAGGCAATCAAGTGGCTATATTCTCACTGACTCGCCACTAAAACGATTGGCCGGAGGGGGCTCATTGCCATCAAAGGGTGTGAGTCTATCTAAAAAGAGAAAATTACCGGCAACTTTGAAAAATCCAAAGAAGAATAGTAAGAAACGAAAGCTCAAGTTTGATGGAGTGGATGATACAATAATGGAGAACTCACAAATTGAACTGGGAAGCCCTGGTGTGCAGGGCCAGCGGACGTCATGAATACCTTATTTTGGAATGTCCAAGGGATGGGAAACCTGGGGACATTCGTGTTGTTGTGGAGTTTGATCCGTATACATTCCCCTAACCTAGTGTTCTTGTCCGATACTAGGTTGTTCGGAGCTAGGGCAGAAAATATTAGGTGTCAGCTAGGTTTTTGTGGAAACTTTGTGGTGGATAGCAAGGGAAGGAGTAGAGGTCTAATGCTTTTATGGGCTGATGGAGCATTACTATTAAATCATACTCAACCGGTTGTATTGATGCTATCATTAAGGAGGATGAGGGATAGGTGTGGCAGTTGACAGGGTTCTATTTTTTTTTTTGTTTTTTAATTATAATTGTTCATATATTACTAAAAACGAACCATGACAGGGTTCTATGGTTATCCAAGACTTAGCGAGTGTGGTGAATCATGGAATCTACTGTGGCGCCTCACGGAGTTTGGGAATATGGTGTGGCTTGTTTTTTGGATTTTAATGAAAATTTATCTATGGCAGAAAGGCGTGAGAGTGACTTTCGGCTGGGCTTTCCTATGGACTGATTTAGAGGAGTATTAGAAGAATGTGAGCTTGATGACGTTGGCTCTATAGGGCCATTGATGACTTGGAATAATGGGAGGGAGGGAGAGGCGTACATACAAGCCCGATTGGATTGGACGGCGGCTAATATACATTGGAAGGCAAGGTTCCTTTTGGCCACAGTAGAGAATCTGCCTTATTTGCAATTAGGACATCATCCAATTTTGATTTAGAATCAGAGGCAACTGCGGTATGAGAATAGGAGGGAATAGCATCAGCCTTTTCGTTTTGAGCCATTGTGGGCTCGAGTGTAGGAGTATATGGGGGTTACCACTCCGCTTGTTACGAATTGGGTAGGATGTGAGAGAACGAAGCCCTTTGAAATTATTGAGAGGAATTTGAGGACTTGTGAATGGTAGTTGGGTACACGGAACAAGAAGAGATTTGGAAATATTAATCGGGAGATAGAGACACTAACCAAGAGAAAGGATGCTCTGCTTTCTTCTAATCAATTGGAGTGTTAGGTTGTGCTACCTAATAAACACGGGGCTATGATAGTTTATCGGATTAAGATTAAATCCACAGGCGAAAGCTGATGAATGAATTGATAAAAATTATAAAGTGTCAAATGTGTCACTCCAAGTCCTATCAGACAAAGAATTGTTTAGTGGCTTTTTCGAAGTAACATGGTTGCTCATAAGCCTACCCAAACATGCCCTACTTCCTACTTGGCAACTCAGAAAATGGTTTATTGTTTCTTTGTTTGGCCGATTGGATTGCCTAAAGTTTTGGAAGGTTTTTTATATTGATTGCAATTACCTTTCTTGCTTGGTTGTTAGACCTCGCAAGAAATCCGAAATATGTACTAATTACAACGCAAACTTGGCCAAAAGAAAAGAAGAAAAACAAAGCAATAAAAATAGAGTCTTGTTCTCCAATTTGCCGTCGGAAGTGATGGAATCGAGTTTGATCAAGACTCAAATTTCAAGTGCCAAAAAGTCTCCAACCAAGTTCACAACTTGACCAAGAGCAACCCAAACCTAAACCCTACAACTCCCTCTAATGGCAACACTAAAACAAACCCAAAAAGGTCACAGTTTTGCAAAGAAAATGAACAAGGCAAACAATGACAGTGCATCTCGAGTGGTAATCACCAAAGGAACAAAATCAGCCTATTAAAAAAATTTTGTGCTCGATCCGGAAGCAACGAATGGACGAAATTTGGCCGGAAAAAGAAGAAAGACGACCAGAGATTGGTAAACCCTAACATGCAACTACCCATTTGACCCACTTGCTGGCCAGAATCTTTGAAATCTGAGCATATTGGAGGAAAGAGCAGATCAAGCGGCTTCCTACCAGTGAGGCATATGAATCAGGTGCAGGTCTGGTGGTGGTCTGGTAGCGGCGCATGCAGTGGACGCATCGGGAAACTACAGTAGGTTCAGACGGTGTGTGGCGGAGCATGCTAAGTCCTCTGGCTGTGCTATTGGTGGTGTTGGACTCCTCTCGACGTGAGGATTCTACAGATACCAACAGATTAATTTTTGGAGCCTCCTATAGAAAGTTACAACTGGACAGAATTCAGAGCTTGGTGGTCGACATGCTCGGTGCAAGTTTTTTAACCTTGGTGGTTGGCTCGCCTTACTTACAGACCCCCATTGTAGTGGTCCACTCGGTATTGTTGTCTTCCCTTTTAAATACACTAGCATTTTTTTATTTTATTGTTTTACACTAGAAATCGCCGACAGTTGCGATATAGGTTGCGATTGTCATCTCTTGACAGTCATTGCTTTTGTTAGACCTAGGAATATTTGCTAGTTGTGATGTTTTGATTACTTGGTGTGATTATTGTGTTTTATTTTAAGTTGTTGGTGCATTGTTGCTATTATTATAGTGCCATTAGAAAGCCCGGACCCCGTTCTATTTTCTTCTCTTGGCCTGAGATCGTTAGTCTTATGGAATTCTAGGGTTATAGAACAGTGTATAACTGTGACCTTAGGAATTTCTTGCTTTTTTTGTGATTTGTGCACCTTTTCCCCGTGGTCTTGTTTTTTGGGGATTTTCAAAATGGCATCAAATCATTTACTTACTCCGTTTGATGGCAAGGGTGATTTTTCAATTTGACAACAAAAGATGAAAGGACTTTTAATCCAACAAAAGGTTTTTAAAGCCGTAGATAATTCTTTTGCTTCTACAACTTCTAAAAGTGATAAAAAGTAATTTGATCAACTAGCATACTCTTCTATTATTTTACACATTTCGGATTCTGTTTTAAGAAAAGTCGGAAAACATCACTCTACTAAAGCCCTCTAGGACGATTTGGAAAAACTGTATTTGACAAAAAGCACGTCAAATAAACTTTTTTTGCTTGAAAGCTTTTTTTAGTTTTAAATTTGATCCCTTGAAAGACTTGGATGACAATCTTGATGTGTTCAATAAGCTTGTGCGTGATATTGCTAATTGTAGTGATTTGAATTAGAATATGTGTGATGAATATAAAGGTGTTACTTATTGAATGCTATCCCAGATTTTTATCGTGAAGTCAAAAACGCGATTAAATATGGGACAGAAACGTTGACATCGGAGATTGTCATTGGGGCCTTGAAAAGTAAGGAGTTAGAAGTGAAAGAAAAAAAAAATGAAAGAGGGAATGGTGAGTTCCACTTCATGAGAGGTGGACATGGTAGGTATTGCGGGAAGTTTGAGAGTAAGTCCAATGAAGAGGGTAGTAATGGGAAGGGTAGAAATAAGTGGATGTCTAAACCATGTGCAAAAAGGAAAGAAATGCTATGGGTGTCAGAAAACTAGCTATTTTAGGAGGGATTGCATAGTTGAAAAAAATAAGTGGAAGAAGAAAGTGAGGGATGAGGCGAATGTGGTGACCTTTCCAGGTGATGACTCGGATTTGGTCTATTGAGTTTTTTGCTCTTTTTATGTACTTTTATGTATATCACAATTTACATGATTACCGTGTTTTGTGCATTAGTTTAATTTATTCGTTTAAACTTTTGGTTAAATGGTGTGATCATGTTATTTTCATTGGTTGAATGTGTGTGATACTTTGTAGTGTATTGGGTAGGAGTGGATTGACTGGTATAGGTTAGAGCTTTAGACTGGTATGGGTGGTGCATTGGTGACATGCATGGGGTGGTTTGGTCCTCTATCTAATAACCCTAATCAGGTAAAGCTCTTGGTGAGTTTTTTTTTTTCATTTCACTGAGTAGAGGCTTTGGGCGCCTCGTGTGTGAGATGAGTGGTAGAGGTGCCCAATTAGCCTTTAGTCTTTAGTTTACTAGTTAGCTGGGTATTGTGAGCAATATGTGAGCTTGAGTTATGGTGAGAAGGGAGTTTGGTTCTCCTGGGTGCTACACATGGGTAAGGAATGTAGTGTGATCATGTGGGGTCATTTTTGCATTGGTTGCATTTATGACTATGCTGATCTTTGTTTTCCTTCTAGTTGTGTTTCTCATCATTTTGGTCACCTTATTTGCTCTTGATGGTTCCTGGCTTGATATCTTTTAACCGGTGATTAACTTGGTATTTTTCTTTTGAGTTTATTAGGTATCAGGGGAAGGTTTGTTAGGTTGCGCTACCTAATAAACCCCAGGGCTATGATGGTTTATCGGATTAGGATTAAATCTATAAGCGAAAGCCGATGAATGGATTGGTAAAAATTATAAAATGTCAAATGTGTCACCCCAGGTCCTGTTAGACTGAGAATTGTTTAGTGACTTTTTCGAAGTAGCATGGTTAACATGGTTGCTCATAAGCCCACCCAAACATACCCTACTTCCTACTTGGCAACTAAGAAAATGATTTATTGTTTCTTTTTTTGGGCCGATTGGGTTGCAATTACCTTTCTTGCAATTGGCTTATTTTCTTAATAGGCTTATTTTGTTTTTTTGGTGATTACCACTTTGCCTTGTTCATTTTCTCTGCAAAAGCGTGACTTTTTTGGGTTTGTTTTAGTGATGCCATTAAAGGGAGCTGTAGGCTTTAGGTTTGGCTTGTTCTTGGTCGAGTTGTGAACTTGATTGGAGACTTTTTGATACCTGAAATCTGAGCCTTATTTGAACTCGACTCCATCACTTCCGACGGCAATTTGGAGAACAAGACTCTATTTTTATTGCTTTGTTTTTCTTCTTTTCTTTTGGCCAAGTTTGTATTGTAATTAATACATATTTCTCATTTCTCGTGAGGTCTAACAACCAACAAATGGTATCAGAGTCTTGTGCTAGATCTGGGAGCAAGGAGTTGACGAATTTAGCCGGAAAAAGAAGGAAGACGACTGGAGATTTGTAAACCCGAACCTGCAATTGCTCGTTTGACCTACTTCCGGCTAGAATCTTGGAAATATGAGCACACTGGAGGAAAGGGCAGATCGAGGACTTCCGATCGGTGAGGCACGTGAATCAAGTGGAGGTCCAGCGGTGGTCTAGCAGCGGTGCATGTAGTGGATGCACCGGGAAACTACAACAGCTTCATACGGTGCGTGGCGGCGAGTGCAACATCCTCTGGGGCGTGATTGGCGGCGTTGGACTCCTCTCGACGTGAGGATTCTGCAGATACCAATAGATTAATTTTTGGAGCCTCCTGCAGAAAGTTACAGCCAAACAGAATTCAGGGCTCGGTGATCGACGTGCTCGGTGCATGTTTTTCAACCTTGGTGGTTAGCTTGCCTAACTTACGGACCTCTATTGTAATGCTTCGCTCGGTATTGTTGTCTCTTTCCTTTTTAATACACTAGCATTTAGCATTTATTTATTTTGTTGTTTTGCACTAGAAATCACCGACTACTATTAAGTTTATAAATATGACTACTATTGTGCTTATTCCAAACAAGAAATCCCCTGAATTTATTTCTGAGTTTAGGCCTATTGCTTTATGTAATGTCCTGTATAAAATAATTTCCAAATGTATAGCAAATAGGCTTAAACAGATATTGTCTCCGCTAATCTCAAATAATCAGAGTTCCTTCGTCTTTGGGAGGCTTATTATAGACAATTATATAGCTGCTTTTGAACTTCTGCATTCAATGGGGAAGCGGAACAATGGACGGAAGGGGTTTCTTGCATTGAAACTAGATATGAACAAGGCGTACAACCATGCTGAATGGGAATTTGTGTATGTTACGACGGAGAGGATGGGTTTCCCGGAGTCTTAGGTGCAATGCATCATGGATTGTGTTTCAACCCCAGAATATACTTTTTCTTTCAACAGTCAATACAGAGGATGTGCCAAGCCTTCTACGGGCTTCAGATAGGGGTGCCCGCTCTCACCATATTATCTTATGTACTGAGGTTTTTCTAGTTTGATATCACATGCGGAAGGGGAGACGGAGATTCTAAGTATGCAATGTTCCCGATGGGGCCTGCAAGTAAGTCATCTCTTATTCACTGATGATTCAATCTTTTTTTCACATGCAAATAGGAGGGATGTGTTGTGCATAAAGAGGATATTGGATGCCTAGGAAAAAGCATCTGGGCAATGCATGAATATGGAGAAGACTTCTATTACTTTTTTGCCAAATGTGGCTAGGGTTCAGAAGAAGGAAATTGGTAAATTTCTTGGCATTAACATTTTGAGGCAACATGATAAATATCTGGGTCTTCCTACTGTTGTGGAAAGGAACAAGGTACAGACCTTCAATAGCCTAAAAGAGAAGATATGGGAGCGTACGAAGAACTGGAAACGAGGGTACTTCTCTAGTGCTGGATAGGAGGTGATGTCGAAGGCCATTATACTAGCAATTCCTACATACACCATGAGTTTATTCAGGGTCCTGGTCCACCTTTGTAATGAGATCACGAGTCTCTTCTCTAATTTTTGGAAGGGTGATACATCACAACAAAAGAAACTTGCGTGGGTTAGCTGGTCATCTATGTGTAAAGCCAAGAAGTTGAGAGGACTGGGTTTTTGAGATATCTAGGCTTTCAATCAAAGCTTATTGGCAAAATAAATCTGGAGACTTTTTCACAGTCCTGATTCTCTAGCTGGAAGATTCTGAAGCAAAAATATTATCCAGTAGTTAGCACTGTCAGAGACAGGGAAGGGCCATACTGGGCCACAGCGTACCCCGGTCTCGGCCCAGACCCAACTAACAAAGAGAAAATTTTTTCTTTTTAAGCTTGGGCCACTGGGTTTTGTGTTTGTGGTCAGGGGAAATTTATTCGGCTCGGGGGAAAGAAAGACCAAAGGGGGAATGGCCGCATCTAATAATCCTGTGCACATTGTTATCCCTAGTTCCCCAAGCCGTTAATGATTCATTCTGAATTGTCTTTGCGTCGTCTCATTCTCTTCAAACGGAAATCCTCCCAATTGAATTTTACAATTAGGGCAAAAATTCCCAAATCCAATTTAAAGCACAGTCAAGACTTCAAATCAACAAAGTAAAGCTTTCACTTTTCACTCCCCGTATCTTCCTTGTGGCGGCAGGACTCTGAGGTTCGTATGCTGGCGGGTGGCGCCGAGGCATAATTCGAGTCTCAACGGTCTTCCACTTTTCCGCACAACACCTATGAGGCCGTGAACTGCTAAGTATTCTTGATTCTTCCCTTTTTTTAACATCGTTTCTTTCAATTTTTTGGGATTAGTCTTAGTTTATCACTCTTTTAGACTTGTGCAAGTGAAGTTTTTGTTGAGAAGAAACTGAAATTTGGAATTAAAGGAAGAACAAATTTGGAAATAGTTTTAGTCTTTCAGTTTTAGACTTTGCAAGTGAACTTTTCACTGAAATTAGAGGAAGGGGCTGAAAATTTGCATCACTAATCAATATGAAACAAAAAAGAAATTAAGCTGCTGAATAACTCAGGCTAATGGTTTTGCTTGTGAATGTATGTTAAAAGGTATTTTGTTTGTAATTTGATATTAGATTTTTGAGAAATGTTTTAGATATAAAGTACTAATTGGATTTATCAGCTAAAAAATTGGCAAGTGATGCAACTGCTCATTTGAACAATATAATATAATGCAAGTTACAAATTGAAGCTATGGAATATAACTAAACTAGTAATTGAATGCTTTTAGTCTGATGAACTAGATTTCAAGTTAATGAACGCTTTTTATAATACACTAGACTTTGTGTAATCTTTTGGAAAATTAGTATTTACATAAAGGACTTTTTCGAGTTCTCATCCGGCTGCCCCTCTATTATCGGCTGGCTACACCATTGGTAGTGAGAATCCTTGAGGCGGTGGAGAGGAGGGGTGCTTGTATATGTGGCGAAGCTTAATGTGGGGAAAGATATTATTGACAGAGGAGCAAGGCGGAGGGTTGGTAATGGGATAAATATCAGAGTTTAGGACGATAAATGGCTTTCGGGGGTACATGATCTCCAGTCCTTCACATCATGGCAGTAAGGGATTGATAGAATGCAAGACATCTTATTGCCTAATGGTTTGAACGAGGAGCTAATCACTAATATCTTTTGTCCGGTAGATCGGTACCGTATTTTAGACATCCCTACTGGAAATGGAAGCCACTCAGATCTCCTTATTTGGCATAATACTCTGAATGGGGTTTTCTCAGTCTGAAGTGGTTACCATATGGCCCAATAAAGCTCTCATCATGCTAGTAGCCGAGGAACTGAGGGTAACGAGGTTCAGTGGGCTCAGATTTGGAAGTTAGGTATGGCACCAAGAATTTGACATTTTGTATGGCGCCTGCTCAAGGGTGCCATTCCAACAAACAGAAAAGTGAACCGGTGACATATTGAAGTAGCCTTTCTTTGCCCTCGGTTTCATGTGGTTGAAACTGATATTCATTCTTTTATCCAGTGCAATTGGGCTTTGAAAATTTGGAAGGAAGTAGGTTTGTAGGAGTTCTTGAAGGGAGGAGGGAGATATGGCAGTTGATTGGATTTTGGGTTGTATTTTTGGAGTGTGTTTCCCTCGATGTCACAGTCCAACCGGGAACTTGCTTCTGTGACAACATGGATGATTTGGAAATACCTAAATCAGCTGTGGAGTGGAAGATGTTTGGTGAGCATCGAGTACACGAGGGACTCCATTCTCCTGTGTAGAGAATCTTACCAAGTCAAGCAGTCCCATTCGAAGAAGGTGGTAGGCAACAACGGGAAGAAATAGCGGACTGAGTGGTTGAATGGCACCGGTTTGCAAAATGGGATCACCGTCTACACAGATGCAGCACTGCGAATGGAAGAGGATGTGTATGGGCTGAGGGTATTCTCTTGTACTAATGTGGTGTGGTCTGGGAGGCCTTTGTAGTTAAGGGCGTGGGGGTGATGATGCCTGAACGAGTAGAATCTCTGGCGATCATTAGGGGGCTGAAGTTTGCGCACGAGAGAAATGTGTCTATTGCAAAGATGAAGATGGATGCCCTTAGAGTTGTGCAATGGCTGAAGAGTAGTGATCTTTTTGCACCAGATTTTGTTCTCATTTAGGAGGTTTATGATCTTCTTGCTAGTGGTAATTGTGGATCTTGTGTGAGCATATCTCGAGAGAGGTAAATCAGCTCGCCGACGCTATTGCCGCCTATGCTACTATATGTAGTTGTAACCTCTTTTGGCATGACTGTATCCCTCGTTTTATCTTGGATTTGATTCGAGGGGTCCCTTGATGATTGAATGATATGAATGCTAATTCCCTTTAAAAAAAAAAAAGTCTATGAGATTTTCAATGTAAAAATGAATTGAATATATTATTCATGAATAAGGGTGTAAATCATATTAATGAATAACGAGAGATAAAAAGGGTGTTATTATGTGCATAATCTCATCAGTTTAATCTAGATAAATGCATCTAATATCTTAGATAGAAAGGGTGTTTATTTGATTGAATAAACGTTATTTGGAAATAGTATAGAACCTTATACGGCTAATCACAATTTATTAAGATTACGTATATAATACGAGATAATTACTTCTCATGCAACGTACGGATACAAATCTAGTTAAAGAAAATAAAAACAACATACAAAGAGAAAATTGATGAAGGTATTTTCTATTCCTTTATGATGTTGAATTGAAGAATAGAGTCCCTCTATTTATATATTGATGAGGGTCAAATTAATGGGTCATAAATGGTACAACTCGATAGTTACAATATACATATATATATATATACAACTTTTATTTTCTTTTTTTTTTTTTTTTTGATCATGAATACATATACAACTTGATAACCAAATTGTATTAGCAATCTTTATAATCCACTTGCATTTGTATTCTTTATAATCCATAATATTTGATAATGATCCACTTGCCTGTAAATTCATTGTACCTCAACAGTCATCCAATGCATATTCTTGATGGGATTTCTTTATTGGAGTACTGCTCGTGTTGCGTTCTTTAAATTTGTCTTTGTTTCTTGGCTAGTTTGTGTGCTTTGATGTTATTGTTAGTTTGACTTAGTTATTGTGTGGTTATGTTGTTGCTTGGTTTTGTTCCCCCCCATCACCAAAAAATAAAAATAAAAAAATAAAAATAAAAGAAGGAAGAGTCTCACTTTGATCATTTCTTAGTGAAGCAGACACATGCTAGTTTAAATATAAAATCTTGAAGAATTTTTTGATAAAAATAAATAAATAAAAATAAATGAGAACTTGCATTTATCAAGTTGAAGCAAGTTGATGAATTTACAAAGCTCCCCCTTGGATGACTATTACATAACATGTTCCTTTAAAAAAACAAAAAGAAAAAAAAAAAAGGAAAAAAAGAAAAACAACATTTTGGGAAAAACTGCAATGGGAAAAGTTTATTAAACTAAGGAGAAAAGGAGCATGACGAATTCTTAAACAAGTTTGAAGCGTGGCGGAGCCAATTTTTCTAAACAAACAACGACTGTTCCTTTAAGGACCGAACTTTATCACAAAAAGCAAGAAACCACTAATGGTTTTTTACTTTATTTAGCAAAGTTGGTACCTTAAAATGTGATCACCTATCAAACAAATTTAAATTTGATATATATGTTAATTCTTCCTTATTTCCTGCAAGAATTCCCTGTTTAATTAGCTACATTTGAGCATTATCAATTGTAGTGTATCGTTATCTATATATTTGAAGTATTTTGTTAATCGTTTTTGTATTTTTTTTGCATGAATAAAGTTCAATATCTATCTCTTTGTTTTTCTTAATTCTTTTTTATTCGTCTAAGAAGATTGGTACTATAAGATATATAGTGTGATGGGTTGCCACTGAAAGTGATGTGTTGAATGAAAGTTGTTTAGATTCTAGATCTTATAAATGCTTTCATTTTAAAGTTGTTGACACTTTGTTAAGATATTGATTGTGAACATGTGGTTATCTAGACTCTAATCAAGATGTATCATGCCTAACTACTTAAATAGTTAAACTGGTGTATAATGTAACGCGACCTAGATATGTCTAGCTCAGCTATGTATGCGGAAAATAAATAACACCAAAATTGTTGACGCAGAAACCCAAAACGGGAAAAATTGTGGGCACCCTTGCCACGGGACAATCAATCCACTAACACATGTAGAGTTTAGTATAGCAAAAGATAATAAGTGACATCGCAATAGACACTTAACACACAAAAGGAAAAACTTATAAAAGAAACTCTCTCTTTACGCCTTTTGACATGTGACAACACCGTTACTCGTCTTTTTTTGCTCTCGCGCTCGCTTGGGAACATACATCAAACTTCTTAGAGATCACCTGAATCATCTTGGGAAGACCTTCTAAACCTCTTCAACCGTGTGTGGATAGTCCTTGCACATATGTTGATCACCTATCAACGCACTATGAAGGGTAGCCAAGACAAACACAAATTTTAGACTTGAAAGTCCAGTTGCAAGAATGAGTCTCACGGGTATGGCAGTGTGTTTGTTTATCTTGTATAGAGCTTTGAGAAATCTTCAAGGATGTTTAGCTCGAATGGAGTGATGTCTTCCGACTTATAAGAGAATACATATACATATGGATTTTGAATTCTTGTGCAAGACAAGAATTAAGTTTCCATATACATGTAGGAAACAAGGATAAGGAAAGTTAGAATTCTATAGTACTATAAATACAATACTTCCCCAATCCTATTAGGACTTGTCATGCATAAATATTAACCTAGTTAAATAAGGTTATTACAAGATGACTTAAACTAGGAAACATAGTAATTGCATGAGTTTAAAATATCTTGGACATCAAAAAAGTGTACACACGCCCCAACACCTTCTTTTCGGCCAAGACACAATTTAAATTTGCATGCTTAAAAATATCACACGTAACCTAAGTCATGTAAAACTTGTAACAATATTTGAATACATTTTGACACTTAAATAAAAATTAGGAATGTCAATTTTACAAAAGTTTTTGTACTAACATTGATGAACTTTGAAACTTTTTAAATTATCCCAAAATGTGGGGGTCGCAAAAATTCACATCAAAAGAGATGACAAACGTTGTGATTCAATATCTAAGTGGAAGATTGAAATATGAGAAAAATAATTAAAAGATCGTGCTCAAATATGGGGGTACGGAAATAAAATATAGTTGTACAACGTTGATTAAATATTAGCGAGATGTTATTCATTTGATTGAGATGTGTGCCTATTACAAAAGTCTAGACATTGTTTGTGGAGTCAAGTTAAAAATTGACCTAATGACTAATGAAAACATCGAGTAGAATGGGGTGAAACTCCAAAAAAAAATTTACCAATGACATGTTATTCATTTGATTGAGACCTTTGCGTACTAAACCTTGACCTAACGACTTATGAAAACTTAACCTAATGACGGCAACTCTACCTGACTATACCAACAAGTATACCTTGGGTTCAAAGGGCAACAACAAGTGATTTGATAAGTGAATTGTTTTCAGCACTTTAAAACCTTTAAATCAGACACACTTTCCTAATAATATAGAGTGTTGATTGTCACGAAAACAAGTGTTGAGTTTCTACAAACTCTTAATAAAGTTCATATTGTATGTTCAAGTATCTCTAAACCTGACAAAGATACTGGAAGAACTTTACCTATATGAACTTAGAAGTGGTGCCACTTCAGGGAAAGGCTTAGGAGTTACCTTCTTAAAAGTGCATGAATTTGGATTGGTGCAAGGCCATAAAAGCACCAAACCAAACATGGGAACAATTAGAACTAGGATGTTCACTTGTGTGATGATGTCGGTGTTGTCATATGGAATAATGGGTTCAAAGCCAAGGCTACTTGGGATTTCGATAACACTTTTCAACGTTAACACTAATATAAGTTTCAAATCGAAAGATACTTATATGCATGACACCTTTATATCTAAGTTTGCTTAACATGTTTGAACATGTAGGGGATTGTTGAAAAGTTGTTCAAATATTTTCAGAAAGGAAAAATGAGAAACGGGGAAAAAAAAGTTTGAGGTTGAACCATACGGTTGCATGATTCAACTCATGCGGCCGTATGGTTTTATTTTAGAATAGCTAACCACTGCAAGTTTCCTTAGAATTGTTGGCATATTTTGGTGAAATTTTGTGACGTTTCACTTATTAACCAATTTCTTGATTGAAAATCTATATATATTTGATGGATTATCTCTGTAAACATAGATTGAAATGTGGTTCTTAAGGTTCCTATCCTGGTTTCATTTGTGCTTTTAGAATCCGGGTTTGAGGCTTGATTAATCCGGGAAACCCATTTGCATTGTAGTCCCTAAGACATATCGAACTGAGAGGGAGCAAATGTACTTTTAGGAGATCGATTATATGTATAACTCGTGTCTTAAGTTGAAAAAAATTGTAATAACTACGTTATCAAATTATATGTATAATTATGTAAATGTGTCACAGTGTACGAGTTTTGTGAATAACATATGGCTTTCAAACGATTCGAACATCAACACTTTTTCTAGATGTTAACAATGCAACATATTGTTGACCATGTGGAGGAATTAAACATTTTCTGGTAAGTACAAACCAATAAAATTTAATGTTTGCCCTTGTACCTTATTAATATAGTCATTGCAAAACAAGGTTGTATTGAGAATTGTATTCGTTCGAATAAGTACAGATCTTCTCTCACTTTGTAACGGTATGAAACGTATATCCTTGGTAAGAAAACTCTTTTCCCTCGATATTCACATATACATCTTTCAGCATCAATTACATTTCATTAAAATTGTCTACATATCATTATTGTGCCATTACGTACAAAAACCATCAATTGGGTTTAATATTATCGAGCAGTCTTACTAGATGATTTAGTTTTAAAGTTCATGAGGAGATATTCCATTAGGGGTCAATGTATTAAAAAAATCTCCATGTATATTAATTCCGGTCAATGCACAAAACCTATTTTTTAACTCATTCATTCTCCAAATAACATTCTATATATGAGCTTCCAGTTCTAGGCAATGCAAAAAACCTTTTCTTTTAAATTTTATTTTAACTCATTCAATATGCAAGTAACAGTGTATATATATCTTGTAGTATCAATCTTCTTAGATGAAAAAATAAAGAGACAGATATGTATTGAATTTTATTCATGCAAAAAATACAAAAACAATTAACAAAATACTTCAAATATATAGATAAAGACGCTACACTACAATTGTAATGCTCAAATGTTGCTAATTAAATGGAAAAAGAGATAAATAGATTACCGTTAATAACAAAATATGATGTATCCAAGTCAACAGGGAATTCTTGCAGGAAATAAGGAAGAATTAACATATATATCGGATTTAAATTTGTTTGATAGCTGATCACATTAAGGAACCAACTTTGCTAAATAAAGTAAAAAACCATTAGTGGTTTCTTGCTTTTTATGGTAAAGTTGGGTCATTAAATGAACAGTCGTTGTTTGTATAGAAAAATTGGCTCGCCACACTTTGAACTTGTTTAAGAATTCATCATGCTCCTTTTCTCCTTAGTTTAATAAACTTTTCCCATTGCAGTTTTTCCCAAAAGTTTTTTTTCTTTTTTTCTTTTTCTTTTTTCTCTTTTTTTTTTCCTTAGGAATATGTTGTGTAAAAATAGTCATCCAAGGGGGAGCTTTGTAAATTCATTAACTTGCTTCAACTAATTGATAGATGAAAGTTTTTATTTATTTTTATTTATTTATTTATATCAAAAAATTCTTCAAGATTTTACATATAAACTAGCATGTATCTGCTTCACTAAGAAATGATCAAAGTTATATTGCAGATCACCTTACATTGCGCTGTTCATCATTTTTTTTTCCTTGTTGATGGGGTGAACAAAGCTAAGCAACAACATAACCGCACGACAACTAAGTCCAACTAACAATAACATCAAAACACACAGACTAGCCTAGAAACAAAGAAAAATTAATTTAAAGAACGCAACACGAGCAGTACACCAAGAAAGAAATCCCATTAAGAATATACATTGGATGACTGTTAAGGTACAATGAATTTACATGCAAGTGGATCATTATCCAAGTATTATGGATTATAAAGAATACAAATGCAAGTGGATTATAAAAAATGCTAATACAAGTTGGTTATAAAGTTGTGTATGTATACCTATATATATATATATATATTGTAATTATCGAGTTGTACCATTTATGATCCATTAATTAGAGCCTCATCAGGATTGTTTTCTTCAAGTCAACCTCATAAAGGAATAAAAAGTACCCTCATCAATTTTCTCTTTGCATGTTGTTTTTATTTTCTTTAATTAGATTCACACTCGTACGTTGCACAGAAAGAAATTATCTCGGATTATATATGAAATCTTAATAAACTGTGATTTGCCATATAAGGTTCTATATTATTTCTAAATAATATTTATTCAATCAACGCACGGGGTAGTGATCTATTGAAAATGTTATATTTCAAAAGTAGTCTGATATGAGTTAACGCTTGATGTCGTAAAACGGATATAAAAAACATAACATGCACAAATGGAATATGGATTGTACAATAACAAATGGTATGTAATATCAAACGTATACGAATAATAAGCAAACATTGGTGCTTATTGTATACAATTAGGAAAACCATCTAAAAATACAATTTAATAAGGATTATGATAGCCCAGACAAAGACACAAAATAAAAGATTGATAACAATATTGATTCATCCATGCATGGGAATTGATATTTTGAAGTCAAGCTGACAATATCACTCATTGACATGTGTAACCAGTAACATAATCAAAGGATATATTAACCAAATGAATTATATATCGTTATGATTAATGTGAAAGTGTGTAGTAGCATAATAATAACTTCCATCATTTGTTGATAACTACTCAATCCAGTGCACATTACATAAATTGCAACCAACACAATCATTTGGTACATTGGCATATTATTTTTTAGTTAAATATATTATCATTAAAAACTTCATCGATAATTAGTCTAAACATGTATAAAAAAACTTGAGTTTACAAAAGTATATAGAACATTACGATCTAATCACAATTTCAAATTCTTATTGTGTATGTGTCACAACTCACAACTATTCTTAAGCTAAAAACAATAAAAATTAGAATCTTGCAAGCAGTTATATGCATATACTGCGTTTAATTTTTCCTTTGAATTGGCTGGTCTTTGTAACGTTGACGTTAAAATGTACAAATTGCAAAGTGTTAACAGCCCAGTCTAGTCGGGTCACCTCCATTTATTCTTGAACATGAAGGGTGAGAGTGTTTACGTCGCACGTTTAGGGATTTTTCCTTTGCTTCGTGAACAATCCGTGGGACATAAAAGTAAGCAATTGGACGAAAGTGTTATTTATTTTCATCATACTTTCAATGTTATAGTAAACAAATATAATGCGTCCAAGGAAACAATGACTCAGAAAATTGTCGCAATGGCCGCATGATAATATGACAAATGCAAATTCGGGAGTCTGGAAAATTTTTAGTTGGTTAGGGTCTTTAAAAGGAGATTTTTCACATTTTTAGGAGATATAGTATTTCGTAAGAGAAGGAGTTTGACAGATTATGATATGATCCTGATCCACCCTATTTTGAATCAGAATAAAATGAAAATATTAGAAGTAGGAATTTTTGTATGGAGGGCCAAAAATGCGCATTTGGAAGCTCTTGGATTCTAATTTGTGCAAAAATTGATAAATCAGATGTTGATTGAAAAGTTGAGGACTAAATTACAATGGTTGAAAACGACTTTTGCACAATAAAGAGGGCCAAAGAAGAATTAATTAGCTGGAGTGGGAACGATGGTGACATGAATTATTGATTTGGGAGATAAATTATAGAAAGAAGAAAACATGGGAACCAACTTGAAGCAAATCAGAAGTACAGGGACACCAGAAGCAAATTCTTGAAAGGTCACCATTTGTGCATTGCGCATTACCTGCTCCTTGCAGCCGCAAGGATGTTCGGCCGGCAAGCCAGAATGAAGCAGAATGGGCAGTCTTCAGGTGCGGCCTTCGTGCGGCCGCACAGTTGGCCGCAATTCACATATACGAGGCCGCAATGGCAGCAACAACCAATTCTCCTGCACGCATCCGAGCAACAATTTGAAATTTGAAATTTTTGTTTCTCTTTTCATTTCCCTTTGGCTCCAACATGTTTGAGGGAATAAATAGACCTCATTTCTCCATTGTAAAGAGAACTTTGAACGTGTAAATTCTTGAATGAAAATTTCAACTTTGGGGAATTGTTTCTCCTCTTCATTTGTGTTTGTTCTAATAGTTCTAGGACACAATCAAATTCAAGGTTGAATTCTCTTTTGAGTTTTTATCCTTTATCTTGGGTGCTTGATTCTATTACTCCAATTTTATTGAACATAGGAGCTATTAGGTGAAGTTAATTTTTTTGCTTTACAGGATGGAAAAGAGTCAGATCACTTTAGATGGATGTATACATAATTACCAGGTGTCTTTACGACTTTTTAAGTGATGTCCAAGTGATCTCAATTGGAAACCAGTGATGGCTTCCCTTTCCTCATAACAAAACATGAAAAAAGACACTTATTGCTACTTAACGCTAAAATTTATTAACTCTTGAACAAAGTATGTATTGTTGGCACGGGTAGAGGTGTTTTATTCTCTTTCTGAAAACATATTATAATCCTATCTACCACTTATTTGACTACTGATTTGATAAATGCTCATTTATAACCATAAATTTCAATCTTTTATTAAATTTACACTACTCATTTCACATCATTATAATTTCTCATTATAATTCAATTTGAAATAAAGAGATTCAAACAGTCCCACAAACCTGTTAGTTATAGCACGATTAGCTAAGCTACTTCATAGATTTGGATAGATTAAATCATAGTCCAAAAGACAATACAAAATGAAGAAAAGGTATTTTTCCCAGTAATGAGAAAATCCACAGCCAAAACCAAAATTTGACACTCTGAAGTAAAAGACACAAACCATTAGATAATATCCAGCATTTTGAGCATCCAAATTTTTTTTTTTAAAAAATCAAGTAATAACCACAATAGTATTGCAATGTTCAATATAGATCAAATCAAGTGCACTTGAAACTTCCAAATTGTCATTCAATATCCAACAACAAGGTGACTTTGAAATGCCTATTTCTAATCAAGTTCCTCAACCTTGACCTTCTAGAGTTTATTGGTTGACATCTGTAAAGCCACACCATCACAGCTATTGGCCGAGTCATCTGTGGAAATCCTCTTCAAAGGAGTCATATATGAACAGTGATCTCGTTATCCATGACAGAGTCAATCTTCTATGACATAAAAAATGCATAGGCATTAAAAAACTAATAGAAATAGGCAAACTTTCAATCTAAGCAAGAGTAAGGTAATATATACCTTCCTATCATTCTGCGAAGGCTTGGAAAACATTCACTCAAACTCCGAATCAGAGTGAACATCCTACAACAATGATGAGGCATGGATCAAATTAAGCAACTAATAATTCACTAAGTATTAAAACAAAAAGCAAGGGAAGAGAAATTACATCATTAATGACATGAATATCAACCACACAATACGCTCCAAACTTTTCAATTGTAGCTGGATCATCATCTTCCGATCTCAATAGGGAAGACATCATTCTTTTTTGAACTGTCAGCCTTCGTGGCAATTTTGAAAATTAACTTCTTGGAGACCAACTCCATTATTACTAGAGGACAAACCCTTTGGTCAACCAGTTCCTAGCAATTAGAGACCAAAAAATGAAGCTGTGGACTTGAAACACTTGGTCATGTAGGATCAGGGAATGAAACAGTGCACTAATTAATTATTGCCACTACCATCCTATTACTTAGCTCCAAAGCTGTAAAGCCAAAAAGCTGCTCACACCGTTTCTCCCAAAGTGTGAATGTGGCTTCCCTCTCATTTTTTTTCAGCTTAACACTCACAGTGTATCTCTAAGTACCAGAAGAATTGATAGCTCCGCACTTGCTACGTGTCTCCTCTTTCCCATGTATTTTCATCTTTTTAGCACACCGTTCAGTAAGACTACCATATTATGACCAATTACCCTTAGAGAGAACACTAACAACTGTACCTACAACAAATCATCCCCATACCTGATTTTCAAGGAAACATTAATCAGGATACATGAGTGACAGATTCTTAAAAGACTCTGTTAGTAAAAGAAGACTAAAACAAAAAAATACCTCAAACGTATTAAGTAGTTGCTCAATGCTCTTAACCTCAGAAAATCCTAAATCAACCAACACTGGCTCACAACTATACGTAGATAGTAGGGCTGCAGTCTGAGATAAGCTTTCGGTGCCATTAAATACTCTATAAGGCAATAAAAATATTAATTATATTGTGTCATCAGTAATGGACAAAGTTGAAATCTATTTCTAGTAACGTAAGAACTCACTTGGTAGTAAACACTTCGGCTTCTGGGATACTAGGATTAATTAGTAGCCTAGTCACATTGTAAGGGTTTGATATGCCAAGCGCTACCCATCACCAATACCAACCCATTTAAAAGTAGTAACATATTATGAATAATCAAAAGCACGCTTAAAATTTATATTTATAAATATATTTATATAAGTATATATATATAAATATATAAAAAAAATTTTATTAAATAATATATACACATATATGTACTATATAGTTATATATATATATAAATTAATAATTTATATATATATTTACAATACTTCAGAAAGAAAACTTACAGAAATAATTTATTTGGCAGAGTTGGAGAACCATGACAATAGCTTCATTGACACGTGGGGTCAAAACCTTGCTTATCTCAACTGCATAATCATCCCACAATGTCACTGGAATGTAGTTTTTACTTCAAAGAGAAAACAACAAATAGTTAATATTAATTCAAAGAAGAAAAAATTTAAGAAAACTAATATAGACAAATCAGTACTCCAAGTCTTCGAGATTAAAGCTTACTTTGCTAGTGGATGTGCCAACTGCACGAGCTATCTGTGCCCATTCAGCCGGTGTGATTTGACGTATAATATCTAATAGGAAAAATTAAAAAGTCAGCTAAGCGAGGATAAGACTTAAAATATACTGTCAACAAATACCAATGAGTAAGAGCAATACCAAAAAGATCAATGTTATTCTTGGGAGTCTTCAAAACATCCTTGAAAGGTTTGAAGTTATAGAGATGCAATTGAAAATCTAGTCATTTTTCAATGGACTGCTCTATTACTCGTGTCTTCTATTGGAAAGCTAATTTCCACTCATGTTGTGCTGGTTTATAGTAAGCATCACTTTTCTGTACTAAAAAGTTCTTTAGTGCATACAAACTATCGTTACGGATTTGATTTTCAAACGCGGCCATTAGATCTGCCTCAATCATTGCATGGATCCTTTCCCATATATAATTATGTGAAGCAGATGATGATAATTAATTAAATTAATTGTAAACTATATTGCATTCATCGATGACAAAAATAATGATAATTAATTAAACCGATCCTATCTATATTGCATTCATCAATGACACAAATATTTCAATTGTATTATGTTTCATTATGTTAGACTTTCTATTGGTAAGTGTTAGGAAGGTTTGATGATGAATTCTGGAAACTGGAAGGCTGGGAAAAAAAAAAAAAAAAAAAGGTACAAAATTGAAGTGGTCAGATGGAGAAAACTTGAATTTGGCAGGATTAAAATCAATGCTGACATGATGGTAGTGTGAGTGGGAATATGCATACTGCCACTGGAGGTATTGCTAGAGACCATGTCGGGGAACCTATTCTCAATATTTGGCGTGACCCTGGAATCTGATTCTATTACTAAAGCTAAACTTCAAGCTGTCCTAATTGGGATCAGATTGAGCAAACATATTGACACTAAAATCAGATTGAAATTGACTGTAAGGCTACTGTCAGTCTCATTTTGAAGGAGACAGCCCCTGGAACATTCAGCACCTGCTGAAATTAGACACCTCTTAAAGAAGTATGAAGTGTCACTAAAACACTACGGTTGAAGAGAGAGCAACCGGGCAACCGGGCTACAGATTATATGGCAAATTAAGGACATATATATATATATATATATATGGGCTTAAGGTGTTTATGACTTTAAATTATTAAAATACATATATTAAGATTCATCAAATATGAGATAATAAATTCATTAGGATAGATTAATGTTGATGAAAAAGGTAACAACCTGAACCATTCTACAAAACAACGTGAGAGCATTAATAACACAGGGAAAGAAATAACAAAGGTCTCCAATTATTTTAACATGTTCAGAATTAATGTCATGTGTACTTGAAACAATTTGATGAAACAACCAAAGGTTCAGGTAGTCAATAGAGATAAAATCGTGGATACATACATATTTTATTTAATATCATGTAACAAACCATAAAATTAAAGACTAACTATATATGTACAATTCAGATGTAATGATTGGTTTATTTGCACATTAAGTGAATGCAATATAAACCGGTATCCTTCAACATTTAAAGCAATTTGTAGATATAATTTCTCCTTGCTTTTACGCCATTGACTTCTAAATAAACCATGTAATAAAAATTTATAGATAAGCTAAAGGGATTACAGTTTTCAATAGACAAAAAATTAAGATCTATCAGAAGTACGAAAAACTCAACTTGAACTAAGAACCCAAAATGATTAGTTTCGCCCGAAAAACATATTTGAATAGGTCTAGAATAGCGCTATTTCATACATCAACTTCTTTCAAACCTGTTATTATTTGGGAAAAATAACATGAAATACCCAAATTGATTAGAATTAATAACATGAGAGAATTAATAACACAGGGAAAGAAATAACAAAGGTCTCCAATTATTTTAACATGTTTAGAATTAATGTCTTGCATACTTGAAACAATTATTAAAATCCATCAAATATGATTAAAATTATTTAAATTGATCCTAAATTATGGGGAAAAGAAACGTCTCGTGACACTTAACTTTCGATCTTGCAGAACCAAGTCAAGAGAAATGTTCTCCTCTAGTCTAAACTTCGACCGGGCATGCCAGCGTCAAACTACCTGTTCGAGAAACTGCCACTTAGCATATCGGTCATCAACATCAGTCAGCATAAGCATTTCAGAATTCTTCGAGTCCATTTCAATGCACCACGAAATCATGCCTAGAATTGATAAAACCCGTGTGCTATAGCTTTCAAAAGCTGAAAGAAATGTCCAGAAATAAGCAGGACTCTATTTGAAGTATAAAACAGTAATTGATAAGTCTTAGGGTTAATGGTGATGATTGGAAGTTTGAATATGAAAAATCCGTAAAGAAGTGGGGTTTAAAAAAAGAATAACTCGTAAAGATAATCCCTAGTTGAGATGGAATTGTGTAGGAGACGACTGACATAGATAATCTAAAATTTATATATTGCATCATTGAGTGATTGATTGATCGTTACTGAACTAAAATTTTCCATTTTGTTTTCTTGCATCGTTAGTGATTGATGATTACTTAAAATAATCTTCTCTTTATTCCAATTTACTTAAAATAATCTTCTATTTCTCTAAAATTTTCCATTTTTGTTTTCTATCAACAGTTACATGGTCATATATGTCAAGAAAAGTATTAAATTTGAATCAGTCAATTCTGTCTACTAAAAAAAAACTATCTAAAACAAGTTCACGCTGAGTTAGATTTGTAGTGGTTAGATGAAAATGAATATGTTATTCGACCAAATATTGTTGTGGTTAGATATTCATATTCTAGGAGAAATGTTTCAGATTTGAACCGCACATATCTCTCTCATATTTTCCCTCTCTTCCCCCATCTGCCTTTTTAATAATAATAACAATAATAATAATAATAATAATAATAATAATAATAATAAAATGAGTATAAAATGAGGAAAAATATTATAAATAAGAGAAAAGTTATTAAAAGAAAATGAAATTAGATAAAATTACAGAACCCACTTATTTTGTTCTTCTCTCTCTCCCTCTCTCTCTCTTTGAATGGGGCACTCTCTATGGTGCTTCTACATGTTGACAGTGTGATAGGTCACCTAATACACTCAATGAGTGCCTATCACACTGTCCTTTAAACACCTTAAAAGTGCCGCCTTGAATGGACCTAGTCCATAAAAACAAGCATTATGAGATGGTCCTAGAAATCAGCGCGCAGACATTGCTTTTGCGTTTGTCCGGTCTTGCAATGATAGCAATCACCTGTTCATGCATGATGATGTATATATTATTGTGATTATTTTTTTTTTGAGAGGATATTATTATGATTATTATTGTTATTGTTATTGTTATTCTTATATGTGTCTAAGTGGTATTAAAGGTGATCTTAAAAACTATAAGGCTTTTGAGGTCAAAGTTGAGAGATCGATCTTGGGGAACGAGATTCTCTTAAGGGAATTTATAATTCCTTGAGGGGGTCACTCACCATGTCTTGTTAGATGTGTCTAAAAAAAATACGCGACAATTATCATTATCATCATCAATTTCTTACATACACGAAATTCAGAAGTTTTTGAAACCAGACAACACACAATAGATAGCACAAGAAGAGGGGGAAGGAAGTGATGATCATAATAATGCAGAAGTGCCAAAGTTGGGAAGTTGTTGAGGAGGCAGGATTCCTAAGCCACTGGCAAAGATGGCTGCGAAAGCATCCATTTTCCTCTTTGGCAAACATAAACCAATCTCTAAACCTCCTTCTGGACCACTGGCCTTGGCCAGCGAAAAGCCAATTAACCATCCAGAACCATCAATAGACGCAATATCGGCCTTTTTTGGCCTTCCCCAACCGTAATCCGCTTTATACATGTCGAATTTAGGGGATCCAGATATTGCGAGGGCTCGTTTCCCAACAACTTGTCCCCATCTTGCTGGCCATTCCTCATATTCTTTCAGTATTTCATCCGTGATGTTGGCCTTTTTTTGAATCATCTCTGCAATTGCCTCAGCTGCAGTGAAGAACCCAGCTTGGTGGTGCTTCAATTTCACTATTGCACCTACTATGCAGTTGCCAAAATAATTAGCCGGAATAGGTGGGTTGATGCGTGCTCGCATATCGATCCTTAAACTAAGGTATTCTTCCTCATCTCCATCAACCTTCTCCCCACTGGCAGGCCCAGATTTCACCATACAAGTCCAGACATAGGCTGTTGCAACTACAAAAGATGAAATATAATTTATCACTACTACCTCTGATTTAATTCTTTGAGCCGAAATATATGAGTCCTTGAGTTTCTGGATATCCACTTGCCGGAGAATAATGGTGGCCCGAACCATGTTGGTTGGTAAATATTGCAATGATGGAGCTGGACTAGTTTGCAAATCAGCAAAGTACTTATTGAGATGGTTCCAAAACAGGTCACCTAGTCCAAAGGGATCTTTCACGAGAGATTTATCAAAAATTGGCAAGGACGACTTGACTTCCATCGCCATTGGATCTTTGTTGATCGATGCCCAAGCGTTAATAAATCCCACGATTGAACTTGCAGCGCCTATACCATGATGGGAGGTTACCCCAATACTCAGGCCGCGGGTTGGAAACAAAGTAACCTGTAGGCTCAAGACGGGGCAAGCTTTGTACTCCGACCCCTGTTTTGGTGGTGGCAATTGACGTACCAAAAGAGAGACCAGATAAGCATTCACCACGTAATTTTTTGTAGTCATAATATCAAAATTCACGTCCGACTCAGCTATAACTAGAGAAACAGAGTCTCCGACCAGGTAACGGAATAGGGGCTTTTCATTTCTTGACAGATGATATAGTAACTTACCTGCTAGAGGAAAATAATGTTTGAGAGTTAGGGAGAGCGATAGTTTGAGTTTTGGCACAATGGTTTCCAGGAAATAGTCCTTGGAACAATTTGGGGATTCATAGAACATAAGACACTGAGCCGGAGGAGAACAAAGGAGTTTTATGTCGGAAAATGTCAAAGGTAGCATTAAATCAGCTACTTTGCCGCCGGGGGCCGGTCGGATTTCACAGTATTCTAGTTGGGTTGCCATAGCTATGGAGAGGTATGTGGGAACGGGGATTTCAATTCACAGTTGATGAACCGCTGAGCGGCCATATATACTAGTTTCCAAACTCGTATTGGTGCAATATATTATAATTCTTTTACAAAGTCAATTGAATCACGTGATAGGATAACAGTAGTCAATGGTATAATCTATGGTTTGTAGAAGAGCAATATCAAAGGGAAATTTAGTCAAAACAAGAGGTCAACACCAAACTTCGTTTAAAAAGGATTCCGTCTATAAACTTTGTGCAACTAAGGATAAATCTGACATTACACCTTTGCCCTTTTCATTGAAACTTTGTGTAACCAGGAATAAATCTAAAGTTATATTTTTGCCCTTCTTATTGAAACTAATAACAATTCCACTTAAAATTAACAATAAATTAACGACTTAGCTTGATCGATCCTCAAAATGGTATAAGAGCCAAGGAAAAAATGAAGAATAGTAAATTACAAAAGACAAAATTGTAAAAACAAGATATAAATAAAAATATTTTCCAAATCAAAGTTATAGAGAGACATGATATAATTATACTAAGGGGTTGTTTGAACCTCTTTATTTTTTCTCTTTATAAATTCACCTACCATGATTTGACTGTTGATTTAACAACTACTTAACAATCACCACATATTTCAAACTTCAATTAAATCTTCACTACTCATTTCCACACATTATAAATTCCCTTTATAAATTACAAAAATAAAGAGCTTCAAACAAGCTCTAAATTAGTTCCATTTGTAGTTCTTGATGAAACAACCTTATGGCCTAGTGAACAATTAAATTGGACGAATACTTATCTAGTTAATAGATTTGGAATGAAGGAAGAAAGGATATAAGTGCTCAAGATTAGGAAATATTAAATGAAATATAGAAAATTAATATTCTAACAAGTACTAATAAAGAAAAAATGCAAGAATTAGTAGAACAATTAAGTAATGAATTTAGTGAGTTTAGTAAAGAAATTAAGCAAGTAACAAATCAATCACAATTAGAAGAAATAAAGAATAAAATACAACAACAAATATATGAAGAATCCTTAGTAATTAGGATAGCAAAAGTTGAAAGACAACTGGAAGAACAAAGAACAATAATCCAATAAATAGCTAAAAGGTTAGGAATAAATATTAGACAAAATGAACCAAATATATTCGAACTAAAAATGAATCAACCAATAGATAAAGATAAAGTAATAAGAGATTTTTTAGAACAATATAATAGTAATGCTAGACCAATATTAAGAATAGATCCAAATGAATCAGGATATAGTAACTCAAGTGAGAAATATAGAAAGGGTTAATTTCACAAATCGTCCTCAACTTTTAGGCTAAGAATCAGTTTCGTCCCCAACTTTTTTTAAGACACCCCACAGCCCCTAGCCATTGAAAAATACACACAAATCATTCCTATTTCTACTGTTCCGTGAAATTTTTAACAAAATGACGATTATAGTCTTAAATATTTTAATTTTTGTTTAAAAAAAAGTTTAAAAATAATAAAAAAACTGAACCCACCCCACCCAACCTCAACCCACCCCATGTCCCTCCCCCTTCGGCCGCCGGAGCGGAGAGTTCCGGCAGCCAAAAAGGAGGAGGGAGGGTGAATCTCCCATTTTGCTGCCGGCAGCAAAATGGGGGATTCACCCCCCATTTGCACTGCCAAATGGGAGATTCACCCCCCCATTTGGTAGCAAAAATGCTACTAGAAATGGGAACGAAATTGCTGCCATGCCAGAAAATGGCAGCAATGCCGTTTTCTGGCAGCACAAATGGGGGTGAATCCTCCCATTTCACTGCCGGCAGTGAAATGGGGGGATTCACCCCCCATTTGTTAGTGTAAATGCTGTCGGACCATTTCCGACAGCATTTCTGGCATCACAAATGGGAGGTGAATCTCTCCTCTCCAAAAAAAATTTTGCTGCCATTTCCAGCAGCAAAATGGGGGGATTCACCCCCATTTTGTAGCGGCCGGGAACTCCGGCCGAAGGGGAGGGGTAGGGGTGGGTTGGTTTTTAATTTTTTTATTATTTTTAAACTTTTTAAAAAAAATTTAACAAGTTTTAAGGGTATTATCGTCCTTTTGTTAAAAATTTTGTGGAATAGTGTAAAAAGGGATGATTTGTAAGTATTTATCAAAGGTTAGGGGCTCTGGTGTGTCTTAATAAAGGTTAGGGACGAAATCGAGACTTAACTCAAAGGTTGAGGACGATTTGTGAAATTAACCCATATAGAAACTAACTTGGGAGTTTTGAATGAAAATATAAACTGGACCAAGTATTTTATACAAGCAAATTGAGTCAAAATTTGGAGAGCCCTATATAAGTATAGGAGCACCACTATCGACTTATACCATAGACGAGTTAGAATCAAAATTCTTTGAAACCAACAAGAGAAGAAGTAGAAGTCTATAAAATGGAACGGAATTGGAAAAGGAATGGAAAAGGAAAAATCTAAGAAAAGATACATGGAAAAAATCAAATGTATCTTCTACAAAACTTATGCAACTAAAGGAAAATGCACCTCTAAAGGCATTTACCAAACCAATTTCTACAATTGGAATATGGCTAGAGATAGATTGTGTTAGTAACAAAAAAAGAAACATGGAAGCATGGGTAAAATCTACTGACCTAGTGGTAACATTTCATAAATGGAAAACAACTGATGCATGGAACTTTATGATTTATACTCTTAGAGGAAATGTAGCAAAAGTGTGGAATAGCTTATCTGAATGCGAAGTACTAGCACTAAAATATGGAGAGAAACTTGACACTATGAAAAGAACCTAAACAATGAGGATTTTAAAGAAATATTACAAAGAACAGCAAATTTGTTTAGAAAACTTTTCTTACGAGAACTAAAATTTCTAACTAAACATAGTATACTTGAACAAGAGTCATTAGAGATAGAAAGTGAAATGGAATTGCTAAAATTTCTAACTAAACAAGTAGTTTGACGAATAATGCCTGATCCTAAAGAAAATTCTTCAAACAGTGCTACATATTCTCCTCCTCTATCATTACGAATAATCTTTATTTGCTTGTTAAGTTGATTTTCAACTTTATTCTTATAATATTTAAAAGCATCTAACACTTCATCTATGCTTCTTAGCAAATAAACATAACAATATCTTGTGCGTAATAAAATACTTTTTTCCACCTCTAGTTTGCACAAACTTCAAATCACAAATATCTTTGTGAATTAATTCGAAAGGTGTTGTATTTCTTTCAACCGAGTTAAATGGTCATTTAGCTAACTTAGCTTTAGCACAAGTTTCACACTTATGATTAGGATCAAATTGCACTACTACAGAAAAGCATAATAGGCGTCGGTTGTAATTATGAACACGCGTTGGTTTCGACATCGACGCCTATGTAAGCGACGTTCATTGTAAGCGCATAAGCGTTGGTTGTTAGTCAACGCCTAAAGGTGACAATAGGCGTCGGTTGTTCTCCTACGACCGACACCTAACGACATTTTATTAAAAACAGAAATTACTATAGGTGTCGGTTGTTGACTTGCAACCGACACCTATAGTTAATATATATTTTTAATTTGTAAATTACTTTAGGTGTCAGTTCTTGTAGAACAACCGACGCCAATTTCTTTTTTTTTTTTTAATATATTTCCCCATATCAATAGCTGCCAGTGTTCCTGTGACCGTAAAACAACAAATACACAAGCCACATCTAGCCAAGAAAAAACAGCACCAACACTAACAATTTACGTATACTTTAATGCAGTTATCACCAACTTAATATAAATGAATCTACAAATACTACGTACTACAAACTTTAGCAATAACGTAATCTAGCATTATAAACTAACGTATCAATTAACCATTGAATATAAATGAAAGTACTTCAAAAATCAATAACTATATATACATATACATTCCTCCAATCATCACGGCCTTCATATAAATCTAATTACAACCAATAGTTAAGAACAAAAATTATGTACAATTTTGGAGAAAGTAATTGGCCCATAATTCCCAAACCTCATCTATATTTGCTTGAATATATGATCCAGTTTCATATACCTACAACAAAGAAAAAGAAATATAATTATACTTTGTTAATAAAATAAATATATGAATGATTAGATAATTCTTAGTATTCGATAAATATTTATACTGTATCAAGATATTCTTCAGTACCAAAATATCTGGTGACTATCTCGTACATATTTCTCATCACACAGTAAGCATACTCATCAGATCCGAGTTGCTGAGCACACTAAAATTTTGAGCGAGTTTAAAATAAATATTAGTAATTAAATCACACAAATTTGAAACTTTAATAGTTATTGTAATATTTAGAGGATATTTTTCATACCTTCATTATTTTCCACATGAGACTTTTCTTAACTATTTTCCTTGATACTCACAACGTTTTAAGCACCCTAAAGTTATAATATATACACACACCGATATATATATATATATATAAAAGCTAAACAAGCTCAAACTTTAAACAAAAACAATATACAATAGTTACTGGCAATTGCTTGTATAGCCAATTGCGGCCTGATAGGCAATTTGCGCCCGTTATCCTCCAGAGAGTTAAAGAAGTACACCACATTGCATTTAATGCATAGCACAGCAGCATCCATTGATTTCTAGAATAATTTATAAAATGTAAATTTGAATATTTAACCACAAATAACTCAAATTAAGTCAAGGCAAAACAATAAATGAATAGCTGCAACAATTTTACCCCATATAATATGGTGCTAGAATGTACTTTCTATCCACCATTTCTCCCATCGCATGGAGCGTGTACTCGTAACTCGTCTATTGAGTAGCTCATAATTAATAGCCCTGACCAACGATAAACAAAGAAACCCGATATTTTGAATCCCAAATTTCTTGCACAAATAATGTGGGTACCTGAAATACATTGTACCAAACGTGGAATATCAAATTAAAAATTATATAATGTACTTAATTGTGAAAGAGGAAGTCTTACATTTCCCAAACTTGTAAAATAGGTGCATTCAATTAGTGTATGTTGAGCAAGTCAGTTATATCAGTGACGGAAAAATTAATTTCATGGTCCATTTATTCGGGGTAGAGAAACACATCTCTGCCGTTCGGCACTTCAAAGAAATCGATAGAAAGAGGTAGTTTAATAGTCAAATCGTGCAACATTTTGAGGTTGGGAGTCAGGGAAACCAGATCGGAAGCTCGTCCGATCTGAGATTAGGGCGTGCCAAAGAGACTTCAAAACTCATAGGTTGTTTGCCTTTTCCCTTGGATGCTACTTGCTCGGGTAACTTTTCCTGCATTGAAAATTTATTTGCCATCAATTTTTAACACAAAATCCAACATACAAAAAAGTTTGTTCTGTAACTTCAATTGTTTACCTCGCCTAACATCACTACATGTGTGGGCCACTGAGTGTAACCGTCCTCACCAACATCCACCAACTACTGGCTGTATGAATTTGGCACTAGAAGAAGATAACTGACAGCATCTTCATGTATATAGTTAATTGAGACTTTGTAATGACCCGCCAGTAGCTGTGTGCCGTGCACGACCGTAGTAGCTTCGAATGGGTAAACCATGCCCTCCGCCACAATTCTAGTCACGCCGTTGCAATCAAGCAGTGAGATGACACGGGATCGGCTTCTTTGGATATTCAATACAAATGAACAAAATAACATTAGCTGTAAGCATTGGAATGAAGTCAATGCATTCAACATCATAATGCAACACTAAGAATACCTCAATGTCAAGATGTGGTGGGCGAACAGCCGAGTGGTAGCTACTACGAGTCGGTGGTCTGACTGAAGGACTCACCGCTGTAGGTATTTCTATGTTAATAAATTGCGGTGGTACTTCTATGCCTTAGTGTTGGAAGACAAAGGTCATCTACAATTGCATCATATCGAACTTAGCCTACCTTTGTGTCATGGTCTCTTTCCTTACCATTCAGCGATGCTGGCCTCCGTCCCCAATGTGATCACCTGTCAAAGATCATCCAACGACACGACCCCACTCATTCGTCTCCTTGTACAATTGTTAATATACCTCTTGTCTCTTTGGGACAACCGTCCCTTGGTTGGCCTTCTTGTACAATTGTTTCTGTTTGAAAAATGAAAGACAAACATGATACAGGTGAATCAAGGATAGGTAAATTAAGTAAAGAGAAAATTAATTATTAATGTATACTTACAATTTTCTCAAAAACCTCCTTGGTTTTATCGTTCGGTATGTAATAAGTTCCATCGGCACCCTTCTTAGGGGTTGTTTGAACCTCTTTATTTTTTTCATTTATAAATTCACCTACCATTATTTGACTGTTGATTTGACAACTACTTAACAATCACCAAACATTTCAAACTTCAATTAAATCTCCACCACTCATTTCCACTCATTGTAAATTCCCTTTATGAATTACAAAAATAAAGAGCTTCAAACAAGCTCTTATACTTTGCACAAGCCCAATCTAGACTGCGATCATCGATCTGAAAGGTCAAGTTAACTGACCCACATGAGGAGAAAGATTGAGGGTCTACAACGGCCCACCCCACCCTCTTATGAGCATAACAAGCAGAGCCTAAAAAGTAAGAGTGCTCATTTTGTGCTGGACTCTACCTCGTCTTCTTGCTTTTTTCCTGAAAGTCAATTTACCAAATGCTTTAGTTTTTACCCAGGGTTGAAACAGTAATATAAAGTCTGCTTTAACGATACCAAGAACTCCTGAGTGGTACGATCCTACTTGAACTTCTCCCACTGTTGTGGCGAAATGATCCCTTTATAAAGATCACAAGGAAATTTATATGTAAGGTGCTTCTGATTGATGTACTTTAGCACCAACTTATTCTTGAAGTCTTTCAATCTCTTCCCAACTTCACTCAATACAGCTGGCTTCAAATCATTATTCTCAAGATTGAATCTTTCGTGCAAGAGAAGAATATTGAACAATGTTATTAGTAAAATCACTCGTTATACGATATCAAATTGAACCATGTAAACTCATTCAATACCTTGAAGTCTTCCTCTATAAGATCCTTAAGGGATGGCTCAACTGCATGCCAATCTGGATAGTTTATATGCACATGAATCCAAACCACACTCTCCGTGTACTTGCCTAACTATGAAGCAAATGGCCCAATAGGCCTACCAAGCTCGTCCAATTCAACTGCTACATCCTACTACTTCTTCAACTTCTTGCAAGTTGATGGACCTTTCGTCCGTTTCTTTTTAGGGCTAGACGTTTCACCTACTAGATCTGAATTGTGAGCCATCAAAACCGCTCACTATATGTCCCTACCTGTATACTAGCACAAACACAACACCTTAGTATTGCAACATAGTAACAATTCATCATACGTGTATAATAATAAACAAAGCTACAAATAAAACAACAAGATACTAGCACAAACAAGAGAATTAACAAGGCATGTATAACGCAAAATGCAAATGATCTTACACGACGATGCTATCATGAGCAATGGTCAACCCACAGGCCTTCCTCATTATCCAAACGCATGTAATTTGTGTCTATGTTATCATCCCTGCAGCCATATGTTGTATACCAACAAAGGAGGGAGGGGTTTTGTCAAATTGATCATACTCTTCTTCGTCGACCACATTATCAATACCAACTATACGTCTCTTGCCTTGAAGGACAACTGACCACTTAGGCTCAACAGGATCAACAATGTAGAAGGCTTCTTTGCTTGTGATGCAAGTATATAAGGGTCATCAAGATAGCCTAGCCGACCGAAGTCTACCAGAGTGAAATCTAATTCGTCAACTCGAACCCCCAGTGGTTTTCAATCCACTTACAGCGAAAAAGAGGCACCTTTAAAATCTTATAGTCAAGTTCCCAAATTTCTTCTATGACACCATAATACAACATTCCAGCATCAATTAGCCTCCCACAATTAACATTAGAATGTTCTGATAAAAGTGCTACTAACATCACTCCATTGTTCTACATCGTGCTCTTATCGTTTTGATGTTTAGTATAAAATGTGTACCTATTAATGTCCTAACCTTTGTAAGAAGAAACATCCATCCTAGGGCCATACGCCAACCATTTTATTATTTCCGTAATCACCGTCGGCGTGTAGGACAACTGTTGGAGCACTTTGTCTCTAAACCATGTTACAAATGTGCGATTATGTTAATTGGTCAGCCACATCTCACCTTTCGAAGGATTTTAACGCTTTAACATCAAAGTGTGCTCGTCCAAATATAGGTAAACTATAGTAAGGTGCTGTAAGACAAGGAGGTGGGCTTTATCTTACATTTTGCCCCTAGGCACAATTGATTTGAATCTAATCGTACCTTTACCTCTAAGTCTCCCCTCGTGTCGTGATTTAGGAATACTAACGGCTTCAACACCATCTAGGTAATCTGTACAATATTCAATAGCCTCTTCAGTAGCATAACCTTCAATTATACTCATTTCTGGTCAAGATTGGCTTCTCACATATCCTTTCAAAATACCAATGTATCTCTCAAACGGATACATATACCTGAAGAACACTGGACCGTATATCTTAATTCAACTAACCAAGTGAACGATTAAATGCACCATAACGTCAAAAATGATAGCGGAAAATACATTTCTAATTGGCATAGAGTAATAACAACATCGGCCTGCAAAGCATCCAACGTCTCGGGATCAATGGCCTTACAACAAATTGTATTGAAGAAGAAGCAGAGCTTAGTTATGACATGTCTAACATGTTTTGGCAATATACCTCGTATTGCCATCAGTAAGAACTGTTGTATTAAGACATGACAATCATGAGACTTCATTCCAACTAACTTCTAGGCTTTCATACTTACAAGTCTCTTGATGTTTGACGAATAGCCAGATGGAACCTTAACAGCATTCAGACACTCACAAAGGCTAGTTTTCTCTTGTTTAGACAAGGTATAGCATGCAGGGGCAAAAATGTACGCTTTCCAGACTCTTGCCGTGCTAATTGCTTCCGTATCCCCATTTCTACCATGTCTTTTCTAACTTTGATACCATCTTTCATCTTTGTGATTAGTGTCAAAATTTGCATCTTTGATATATCATTTATGAGGGACAAAATGTTTATTTGATAGGAATCCAACAATTTTATTGAGGTAAATCGATTTTCATGCTACAAGTTCATTTTGTATGAATACGTAGTCTAAAAATGCAATTAATTGAAGTGTGTATTCATATGCATATTGGCAAATATTATACATGAAAAATGGTACTTATCAATGTATTTTTATGTGTTTCAAGTGTCAAAAGTTCATGGCGCAAATTAATCAAGACAAGTCGGGATCTTCAACAATTACGTCTACCGTGGGCAAGTGTTAAAGAAATCGTGATAACCGGAGTTTTAGAAGTCCAATGAAGATGATTCAAGTGGGATTGAAAATATAACTTAAACATCTACCAAATCATCTCTTATGACTTCACAAAGTTGTCAAAAGTCATCATCAAGTTGCAAGTTGTATTCTTATCAAGATAAGGTGTTGACTAGTCTACAGCCTTCACTTTTTTGATCATATCTAGAGTTCTAGATATTGGATTGGTGTTATTCAAGCTGGATAATGAATACAAGATATTTATCAACAATCTTCATCTTATCACTTTTCCAGATTCGGAATGTAAGTCGATCAAAAAACGTCCAATAAGAGAGAACCTGAACAGTTTGACAGTCAAACTTTCCGTCTGCACATCTGTTCGTATTTCATACATATGTCAAGCTGTAGTTCTTCAAATCCTTTGATTCTTGCTCCATTCGAAATAAAAGTTGAATATCTAAATATAATATTTTATCATCCTATTTTGAATATGGACAGAACAGCTTCCAAAATCACCTACAATCTGCAAGTGGATGCATTTACATGATAGCTACTGGACAAGTGGGTAGTGCTTAATTTTTGGACATATCTCGGCCTACGAATCTCCAATTGGCCTGAACTTTTTTCCATCACAACGCCAACTCATTTTTAAAGAACTTTTATTTTGGTGATAAGTCCAAATTCGATGAATATAATCAACAAACTACAGCTCAAACTTGCATCAAATTTGCTAGAGATAGACTGGCATGAGGATTAATTTTGATCAAGTTGCAAGAACAAAGTTGTTGGATTTCCTCTATATAAAGAGTATTATTGTGGTCATTCAAGGAGAAGTTTTTGGAGAGAAAAATACATAGGAGAAGAGGCCAAAAGACTGATTTTGGGACGAGCAAATGCTAGATGTGAAAGATAACTTCTCCTATTCGGTTCTTTATTCCTATTTTATGTATATTTAATTTTTATTGTTACCCAGGTGAATGTTGAAATCATGTTAGTTGTATAACTCTATATTTTGTTGTTGATTCCAAATATTATGTACTCTAAACGTCCATGATTCTGGTTTCATCAATGATAAATTATTCTTTCATCTCTAATATCAAGGATTATTGATTGTTAGAAAATTTATCCATGCTTGGTTTTGAAAGTTTAACACGTAATTTTATTTGACTACTTGTGATTCATTAAGTTGTTTACATGTAGTGCTTAGAGAATTACACACTTGAAGCGAAAGGGGATCTACATTAGATATGTTATATTTTGAGCTTAACGATAGATTACTTGCGGTAATAAAAGATTGATTTCTGATTATTACTGAAATATTGAAATCAATACAAGATATGAATTATTTACTATACATTAGTGGAATCTACAACTTTGGTAATGTTTATCCTTTGGATTGTTTCGTACACGTTCCTGTTTTTGCTAGCTTATATTTTACTTATAAAATCGCGAAAATCATTTAGAGTTAGGTTAGAGTTAAATCTAATTCAAATTCATTGAGTTGTTCCATATTTATAGCAATTCTCGTGGGATCGACCTCGTTACTCACGTTTCTATGTTTCAATCGATTTGTGTACTTGCAAGTATTTAAAATTGACACAACAAGTTTTTGGCGCCGTTGTCGGGGATTGCTTCGGAATAACTCTCCTGAATCGAGGTTAGTTTAGCTCTTCTACTAGTTTTTCTTTATCACTTGTTTGAAAGGTTTCTTTTGCTAGATTTTGTTTAAATAACAGATTGAAAATTTTCAAAAAAAAATTATTAAAAGACTATTGTTTTTGTTTTTGTTGTATTTTTTTAGTTGTTCTTTTTAAGTTTTATTAATACTCCCATTTTATTCAAAAAAAATTGTGATTTTGAGTACTTGCATTATTGGAAAGGCTTTGTCAACAAGGCTATAACACGCCTAAGGAAATTAGTTTCTAATTGGGCCAATGCGACTTGTCCAATTACATGGAAGCCTAACTGGTTGAGCATTATTCAATTTTACAACACTTAAGAAAAAAAATATAGGGTAATTGACCTTTTTATGCAAACTTGAGAGAGAAATTGGAAAGATGCATCTAAGCACAACATTTGGTCAACATTATAGGGAACTTTTTTATGTGGCTTGGGAGTGATTTAAATCTTTGATGTGGAATTACCCTACCCTCAACTTGCCAAAGTGGTATCTTCTCCAAATCTTTTACAACGGGTTGAGTTTTGAAATGAAAGAATGGGTAGATTATGGTATTATGACAATTGATGGTGGAACTCTATTCACAAGAAATGAAGATGAGGCCTATAATTTATTAAAGGAGATATCATCTTTTCATTACTACGATAGCCACTAGATCTCCCTATAGATTGATTACTCTAACCATATGAACCAATCTTTTGAATATCAACAAGAAGATGAGATATCTCTGGAAATAACTTTGGTTGAATTCATGAATTCTACAACGAATTCAATGAATCATATGGGAGAAAATCTAAAACAGATTGCAGAACAAATGGAGAATCTGGATGATGCAACTGTGATCGATGTGCCAAAGGAAGTAGAATCATCCACTTCATTCTATGATGTTGATGATGATGATGATTATGTGAAAACTAAAAGGGTTTCATATATTTAATGAATAATTATATGATTACAAGGACGCCTATTTATAATAAAACAGGACAAACCCTAATATGTAACCCTAACAAGCTAAAATACCAAAAATACCATTAACACTAAAATATCTCACTAAATGACACTTCTAACACCTCCCGTCAAACTCATTATGATCATCATCAAGAGTTTGCCAAGAAACAAACCAAAACACATTAACAAAATACAGTAATTTTTTTGACACTTTATCTCTAAGCAAGGTTAAAGCATGTCATGTAGTCTATGAGCTCAACTTAATAATTGTTCAGTCCAAATGCACAGTCTTCATTCTTGTGGAAGCAACAACCCGGATCCAACAAAACATAGTATTCTGATTTGAGAAACCAATTCCATATATCCTAGACACCAAATAGAGAAAGAAGAGAGAAACAAAGCCAACTCCAATGAGAGAAACAAAGCCAACTCCAGATTTAACTGGACTAGATGAGGAGGGAGACAATTCCAAATACATTGGACTCCAAATTGAAGAAACACAATTCCAGATACATGGACACAATTCATTTTGGATCCACTTCAAATCAACTACAAATAAATTTTGTCTTACCATATGCAAAACCAATTGCAGAATAATTACAACTCACAGACTAACCAATTTTATAAAGGTAGCCCACCGAGCCACCATAATAAACAATCCAAATCCAAAAGAAGTGCCAAAAATATTGATCCCAACAAACTAATAAAAATAACCACGTAATTATTGAGATCAGACCCGAGAACGGCAAGCTGTCCCTCCTGCGCATAAGATTTCAAAGCTGTATCAAACTATCAATTACGGTAGCAACAAGTTCCTTCTCGTTCACGACTCGTTCACAACAAACAGGATCGGCCCCGCACTCCCAATTACCATAATGCTGATAAAGAAGCAGTTACCCTTCCCGGTCTGACTCTTATTCTACTTTGAAAGAAACATTCTTTAAATTCTAAATATTTCTCAAGAATTATTTCAATATATTTGGAATACGGAAAAAAAATACCCGAAAGAGATTAACGAATTCAATCAAACAAAAGGGGAGAAAATGAAGAAATCAAAGACAATAACGGAAAGAAAGGAAACAAAGGATATGGCCAGACGAACGGCGCACTGCCGCTCGCCGAAGAACGGAAGCAACAATAAACCTAGATCAGAATCGAAAGCTCTGATCTCATGTGAAAACTAAAAGGGTTTCATATATTTAATGAATAATTATATGATTACAAAGACACCTATTTATAATAAAACAGGACAAACCCGAATATGTAACCCTAACAAGTTAAAATACCAAAAATACCATTAACACAAAAATATCTCACTAAATGACAGTTCTAACAGATTATACACTCATATATGATCTTTCAATGTTTGACCGATCACAAATCCAGGTAGAGCAAAGTGAGACAGAAGTGAAAGTGGTAATATCGGATGCTTTACAGCATGAGCAAGTTGGTAAAGTACAAGAAGAAAATCCAAAGGAGAAAGAAACGCAGCTATGGTCGGAGAAACAATAACCACATGATGTTAAGGAGTATGCACTACCAATGTTAACTGCACGACCTTATCCTCCTCAGCTAGTCTATCAGTTACTTCTATTATTTGTGTTATTTCAACAAGCCCAAGAATGGAAATCATATCTCTTTGATATTTTAAAAAGATGGCCACCAAATACATTGAAGCTAAATTACATTGTGGTCAGCGGTCTATTCGTCTTGGATTATGCATCTTTACATGAGAGAAAACCGCTATTTGATGATCAATTCTAAAAGTCAAGCTATTGACTCAAACTCACGCGCTTCTTGGGAGGCAACCTAAACTTTCTAAACTCCTATCTTTATTGTAGTATGCTATTTTATTTTGCTTTTGTTTTGCATTTGTTATCTTATTTTCAGAAAAAAAATGGAGATGAAAAGAGCAAAGAAATTGCAGGAGCTTCTTTTGGAAGATAGACCAACATCAATGTTCCAATAATCAGGTGTGATCTTTCCTTTACTTTTGTGTACTTATTATATTTTATTTCTTATATTTTTATTTATGCATATGTATTAGTATTCACATGCATTAGTATTAGGTTTTTCATATTTTAGTATCATGCATCAAAACATTGTCAAAATTTTGAAAAAAATTAGGATGGAACTCAAGTGCTTTCTAATAATAAATCTTTGGTTTTGAGAAAAAATTGTGAAAATTACTAAATGAAGTTTTCAACTTATTCATGTTAGATTCTTTCATACTTTAGAATTTAGCCCTTTCAAATCTTTGGTTTAGACTTGAATTTGATCTTATAGTTGAGTAAGGGTTTCAAGAGTATAGCATAGTTAATACCATCTCAACCTTACTTGACACAGCCATGTCCTTTTAGATTGAAAGAGAGAGAGAGAGAGAGAGAGAGAGAGAGAGAGAGAGAGAGAGAGAATCAATGATATCGAAAAGTTAGACAACCAATAGTTTGGTATTAGTATGTGAATTCCGAAGCAAAATTGGCCACAGTGGATGAGTTTGAATTGGGCATTGACCTTAGGCTAGCTAAGCTCCAAAAAAATATATATATTGAAAAAAAATTGAAGAACGCTAAAAGAGCGAGAGCTAGTCTTGAATAATCCGGCCCTATACATCACCAATGTGTAGGAGAACATGGGCGTAGTCAGAAATTCTATCCAGTGCGGTCAGAATTTATTAATTAGAGCAAAATAATTTTTAAACAGACTCATAAAAAAATAGCTTTTGTGATTAATATATATTGTTGAAGTTCTTTTAGTTCATTGAGTAGAGTAAATGTCATATTTACATAGTAATAATATAATAATTCAAATTCCTGTTTATCACATCTTTTGATAAGGAGAAACATATACTTGTAAAAAAAATTTTAAAAAAAAAAGGAAAAAGGACAAAAGAAAACGTATATACCTCCGAGGATGTGTCTATACTTCATTAAATTCTATATTAGGTATTTTTCATATTGCTTATTAAGTTTAAGAATAATTAAATTACTAGTAGCTTGTCTTGCGAGAGTAATTTTCTAATAACTTTTTAAATAAAACAACTTAACTAAGAAAAATTAAGAAAATTAAAGAGATTACAATTACAGGAAGATTTCACTATTAGATAATAATTTAATAAAGTAATGTGAGAGAATGCCAGAAACAGGATTGAGATGTAGAGGGGTTGTGGCTTGTGGACTCAATATAGGTCAATGCAAGTTAAAAAGAATAGAAAGAAATACAACCGGGTAACTTCTTGGGAATGGGAAAAGGTGTTGTACTTGATTGTTGCTACTTTCTATTCATTTTATGTTCATCTTCTACAAGACCCCTACTCCCATAGAACTCCATTTTTTTAGCTCCAAAAAACATACAGGAAAAGGGCAAAAAAGAGGAAAAAAAGAAACTAGAGGTGCTCGGAGTTCAGTACGGTCCATCGACCGCACTAGTCCTTAGCTGGCTCCGCCACTGTAGGAGAAGATTGTTCAAGAAAGATGGCTGCCTTCGGGAATTTGAGTGTGAACTACCTACCGGTCAAAACGTGCAACACTGTTATCTCAGAAAAAAATGAAAAAAATGAAAAATGAGCTTAACTATGTCTTTGATATAAGATATATTTTTGAGGTTTGACTTGCCCGGTTAAAACTTTGAAGCTAAAACCAACATAATTCGAAAATCAATATATATGATATTGGACCATTGGCTATCTAATTTTTCTCCCTACCTTCACTCATTTACACCCAATTGTAGAAAAATGGGTTGACTAGTCGGGTTGAAAGTGCAATTCACGAGATCAAGTGAGTTAAGATTAAAGTATTTTGGGTTAGATTATTTATGTGCATGTTTTTAGTAACTCAACTCTCTATTTGAATTTAAGTTTTGACTAGGGACTAGAGAGGGCTAGATCACATTTACAAAGAAATCAAGCATTGGATAAGAGGAGAACAAAAATCTTCTTTTTGAAAATGTTTCATTTTGGAAATCTTTCTACTAAATTTTATGCTTAAATCTACGTTGGGTGACATCCGAAATGAACATCAATTTTTGAGTATGCATCTTTCACCACTATAGAATTGGACAAAAAAATGGACATAAACGTCAGTTGTTGGGAAAAATGACACGTAAAACACACGCGATGGCAATTTTGAAAATAATGGCACTACAATGAGCATCGGTTGTTCAACTGCAACTGACACCCATTATTGTGCAATACATGTCGGTTCCTAAGGAACCGATGCCTCTTCTTAAATTTTTTAATTTTTAATTTTTTTAATTTTTTAAACAGGGAGGAACCAACGTCCAATGCTTCCAAATTCAAAAATGCATTTGAATTTTGAATTTAGAAGCAATTTGAATTTGGAAGCCCAATCTTCAATAATTCAAAATGGGTTTGAATTTTGAAAATTTGAAGAATGGGTGTCAGTTCCTTGGTCCCTCAGGAGGAACCGACGCCTATGATAGTAGGTCTTTATATAAACCACAGTTCTTATGTAACATCCACTTGAAGAACATGTACCTCCATAGCATTAGTTAGAATCAAACACAAAACCATCTCCTCGACAACATACTCACCTCGCCCAACCTCATTCTCTTCCAATATTAATCCTTAAACATTCTTCCCTAAATCTGAAAATCCTCTTCCATGGAGCTTTTTATTACCTTATTACGTTTTGTTCCTATAATTCATTTCTTTCTTCTTAATTTACAGATTTAGAGGAAGTTCAAATAGGAATAGAAGACAGATGCTAGTTGTTATCTTTTGTTTCTTGGTTTCTTCTTTGGGTTGTCAGACTTTAATTTGTTTCATGAATCATTTAATTTGCCTTTTTAGGGCTTAAGTTTCCGCCTTTTGTGCTTGTACTATGTTTTTCCATGTAATCTAATATATATTACTCTATTCTTGTGGTAAATGAAGTAGAATATAAATCGAATCGGCCCACACTATTCCAATTATTTGTTTAAAGTACAATGTTTAAGAGTGTCTCCACATAATTCATTCCTTGAATTTTGAATTTTCAAACTGGCGGATCTAGAAAAGAGCTCAAAAAAAATGAAAAAACACACAATAGGCGTCAGTTGTAAAGTAAAAACCGACGCCTAAAGTCGGTTGTTACTTTACAACTGATGCCTATTATCTAGTTTTTTTATTTTTTTTAAAAAATTTGGCTTTAGGCGTCGGTTTTTATGAAATAACCGACGCCTATTGTTACATTTAGGCGTCGGCCAACAACCAATGCGTATACCTTTACAATGCGCGTCTCTGACATATGTGTCGTCGTCAAAACCGACGCGTATTCATGGTTATAACCGACGCCTAGCAAAAATCTAGGTTGGAGGGTGTGATTAGTGCCAAAATTTGCATATTTGATATATCATTTATAAGGCACAAAATGTTTATTTGATAGTAATCCAACAATTTTATTGAGGCAAATTGATTTTCATGCTACAAGTTATTTTGTATAAATACATAGTCTAAAAATCAATTAATTGAAGTGTGTATTCATATGCATATTGGCAAGTATTATACATGAAAAATGGTACATATCAATGTATTTCGTGTTTTAAGTGTCGGAAGTTCATGGAGCAAGTTGATGAAGACAAGTCAGGATGTTCAACAATTATGTCTACCGTGGGCAAGTGTCAAATAAATCGTGATAACCGGAGTTTTAGAGGTCCAATGAAGATGATTCAAGTGGGATTGAAAATATAACTTAAACATCTACTAAATCATATCATATGACTTCACAAAGTTGTCAAAAGTCATCATCAAGTTGCAAGTTGTACTCTTATCAAGATAAGGTGTTGATTAGTCTATACCTTTCACTATTTTGATCATATCTAGAGTTATAGACATTGGATTGGTGTGATTCAAGATGGATAATGAAGACAAGATCTATCAACAATCTTATCTTCATCTTATTACTGTCCCAGATTTAGAACGTAAGTTGATCAAAAAACATCGAAGAAGAGAGAACCAGAACAGTTTAACAGTCAAATTTTTTGTCTATACAACTGATGGTGTTTCATACAAATGTCGAGATGTAGTTATCCAAATCCTTTGATTCTTGCTCCATTCGAAAGACAATTGAATATCTAAAAATCATATTTTATCATCCTATTCTTAATATGGACGGAATAACTTCCAAAATTGTCTAGAATCTACAAGTGGATGCATTTACATGATAGTTGCTGGGAATGTGGGCAAGTGCTTATGTTTTCGGACATATCTCGGCCTGAACATTTTTCCACAGCATTGCCAACTCATTTTTAAAGAAAATTTATTTTGGCGATAAGTCCAAATTCGATGACTATAATAAAAAAACTACGGCTCCAACTTGCATCAAATTTGCCAGGGCCAGACTAGCATGAGGATTAACTTTGATCAAGTTGCAAGAAGAAAGTTGTTGGATTTCCTCTATATAGAGAGAATTCTTGTGGTCATTCAAGGAGAAGTTTTTGGAGAGAAAAATGCATAGGAGAATAGGCCGAAAGGCTGATTTTGGGACGAGCAAATGCTAGATGTGACAAATAACTTCTCCTATTTGGTTCTTTATTCCTATCTTATGTATATTTAATTTTTATTGTTACCTAGGTGAATGTTGAAACCATGTTAGTTATCTATCTCTCTATTTTGTTGTTGATTCCAAATATTATGTACTCTAAACTTCCATGATTCCAGTTTCATCAATGATAAATTATTCTTTCATCTCTAATATCAAGTATTATTGATTGTTAGAAAATTTAGCCATGCTTGGTTTTGAAAGTTCAACACGTTATTTTATTTGACTACTTGTGATTCATTAAGTTGTTTAGATGTAGTGCTCAGAGGATTACACATTTGAAGCGAAAGAGGATCTATATTAGATTAGTTATATTTTGAGCTTAACGATAGATTACTTGCGGTAATAAAATATTGGTTTCTGATTATTACTCAAATATTGGAATCAGTACAAGATATTAATTATTTACTATAAATTGATGGAATCTGTAACCTTGGTAATGTTTATCCTTTGGAATGTTTCATACACATTTTTGTTTTTACTAGCTTATATTTTACTTATCAAATCTCAAAAATCGTTTGGAGCTAGGTTAGAGTCAAATCTAATTCAACTTCATTGAGTTGTTCCATATTTATAGCAATCGTTGTAGGATTGACCTAGTTACTCAAGTTTCTATATTTCAATCAATTTGTGCGCTCGCGATTTGGGCGACTCAAGTCTCGGTTTCCCTGAAGGCCTTTTTCTTGTTTTGATACGGGTGGTTAGATGCAAGAAAGATTCGGTGACTCATGAACACATTTTTCTTGCCGTTATCCAACCAAAGATTAATTGTCGCATCTTCACAAACGGGGCACACTTTGGCTCATTTTGTAGTATAACCTGACAAGTTACCATATGCTAGAAAGTCATTTATGGTGCAAAAAATCATTACATGTAATTTGAAATGCATCTGACTATGTGCATCAAACACCGACACACCTTCGTTCCATAACAACTTCAAATCATCAATAAGTGGCGCGAGGTATACGTCTATATCATTTCTTGGCTGTTTAGGCCCCGAAATCAACAAAGACAACACTATGTACTTCTACTTCATACACAACCAAGGAGGAAGATTGTAACACACTAAAAGAACCGGTCAAGTGCTATGTCGATACTCATATTACCGTGCGGGTTCATTCCATCTGTACATAATTCAATTCTAAGATTCCTATCTTCGCCACCGAATTCAGAAAATATCATGTTTATATTCCTCCACTACAGAGAATCAGCCGAGTGTCTGAGTTTTCCTTCTTCTTTCCTCATATCAGCATGCCATCACATTTTCTTCGCATCGTTTGCATTCGCAAACAAGCGTTTGAATCTAGGTATTACGGGTAGATATCATAACACCTTTGTCGGAGGGCCTTTCTTATCCTCACATTTATTATGGCTGTCATTTCTCTTAAACCGCGATGCCCAGACTTTGGACACTCATACAAGTCCTTGTACTTATGTCGGTACAAGACACAATCATTTGGATATACATGTATCTTCTCAATCTCCATACCCAATGGGCACAACAATTTTTTTCCCCGTAGGTCAAGCTAGGAAGATCGTTATCCTCTGGAAACATATCTCTTAGAAGTTCCAATAACCCTGTGAAACTCCTATCACTCCACCCATTTTTTGCTTTCAAGTTATACAGTTTGAACACAGCAGACAACTTTGTGAACTTTTTACATCCAGGAAACAAAGGCTTTTCAGAATCGATGAATAAGCCGATGAATAAGCCGTTGAAAATGTGAGGAGCCTCAATGAAATCTTGTAAATCACGCATCATTTCTTCTATCCGGTCATTCTGGACATCATCATTATCAATGGCCACATTAATCCATCACTTTTATTTACCGTGTTCTCCTCCTGAGCACCCTCATTGTTACCAGTGCTCGTCTGAGGAAGTAAATCATCACCATGCCAAAACCATCATGTATAACCTTCGTTAAAACCATGCCTAATAAAATGGTGCTTCATTTCCATATAGCTACGATACTTTTTAAGATTCTTACAATCGCGATAAGGACAAGCCATCAATTCTTCCCGTTTCATTTTTCTATTATCTTCGGCAAATTTTACAAACTCTTCAACCCCATTCAAATATTCTAGTATGGTACGTCTCCTATACATCCAACTCCGATCTATATATATGTCACGACCTATTAATTAGAGGACTAAAATAAGAGTTACTCAATTTTAACGGGTAATTCGTGTTACATTATTTGATTTTCATAATTTATTTGTAAATGAATATTGTTTGTTTTATACATATATATATATATATTCATTAATGTGTATCAAAAAATTAATGAAAGAATTTTTCATTATTTGATTTTCTTAACTTATTTATCACGTTAATTACATATTTATTTCTATCATAAGCTCAAACAAAGAATTATAATATTATTTATTTTCATTATTTACTTGTATATCAATATTGCTTGTTAATTACACATTGAACATTTATATGATAAACTTAAAGAAGAATTTTTCATTATTTGGTTTTCATAAGTAAGTTGTCTTCTTAATTATATATTTATTTACATAACAAACCAAGTCAAAGAATTTTTACATTATTTGATTTTCTTAATTTATTTCTCTGTATATCAACACCACTCAACTACAAACACACTAGAATCATGTTTTTAGTTATCTATCTCTCTAGCCAATGCATCACTTTCATATTCAAATCCCTATGAAACCTTTTATCGAACATGTGGTGTCCAACATTTCCAACTTCTTTAAAAATCCTACAACTTCATAAAATCTAACTAAATATTGTTTACCCATAATAATGTATGTATATATTTAACAAACAATGCCCAAGAAATTACAAACATCCACTAAAATCAACAACATTCATATTTACCCAACATACACAAACCAAGAACTATAATTCCCAAAATGTTATTTAACAAAATATGTAATACTTACAAAAGAGAGTAATTACCTTAAAAATACTTTGAGGAAGTGGAGAAAAAGCTATACAAGTTGTATTCAAAATGGTTTGAGTGAAAGCTGTGCAATGGGGCTTGGTTGGTGGGCGAAATGGAATCGGTTGGTGCTCAAAATGGCCTTGAAATCCATACGGTTGAATAGGTTGTTGGTCGTGAATCGCCGATTGGTGCTCGTTGGACGGGAGGTGGATGGAGATCTAGAGAAATAGAGGTTGACGTTTAGCATTGGGTTCGCGGTTACTCGAAATGATGCTGGAAATGATATGGTTATAAGAAAGGGAATAGGCGTCGGTCCCTTACTAGGAACCGACGCCTATTAGTAATAGAGGCAACCGACGCCTATTATTTTTTCAAAGAATAGGCGTCGGTTCTCCTAAAGAACCGACACCTATTCTTATTGTCAATATTTCAATTTTGCCACCATGTTTTGTATAGGTGTCGCATTCTCGAACAACCGACGTGTATTATCAATATTTTTGGTCAAATCTATAGTAGTGTTAGAGAGTAGGCAATAGATTCAAGTTCATCAATTTACGAATTGATTTAAAATTTGCATGTCCTAGTCTATTATGCCATAAACAAGCAGACTCGACAAGTAAGTAGAACTACTTGTACTCTTATTATTGTTTGTTCTTGGTACGATAGTAAGCATATTCATTTTGAACATCTCATCGGAAAGGTATCCCTTTCCTACATACATCTCATTTTCAGTGAGTATAAATTTATCAGCTACAAATACTAACTTGAAGTCATTTTTGATAAGTAGAACCCCGGATACAAGGTATCTCTTTCCTACATACATCTCATTTTCAGTGAGCATAAATTTATCAGTTACAAATACTAACTTGAAGTCATTTTTGCTAAGTAGAGCCCCAGATGTCAGACACATGTAGTACATTGTTGAGAACAAGTTATTTGCCATAACTCATTTTCAAAGTTACTTTCCCTTGTCCTTCAACCTTTGAACTTGAGGAATTTCACTTGAACGATTGTTCTCCCTCAACAGGTTTGTAAGTAGAGAACATCGCCTTGTCAGCACAAATGCGAGCAGCACTAGTGTCTATCAACTACTCCGTTAGGTTTCCAACATTGTTGCATTCAGAAACAACAGCAGATAAATTTATTTCTTCTACCCTTTCAAATAATGCATCAACTTCAGTTATATTTACTTAAGCATTTTCTTCTTCGGCTTATGACACTTACTAGCCCGATGTCCATATTTTTCACAATTGTGGCGGTTGCCTTTGAACTTTTTAGCACTCTTCTTGTTGTCTTTCTTAGGTGTATCTCCAAAAAACTTTCTCTTCTTATTATTCTTTGAACTAGCTTCCACCACATTGGCTGCTTGCATAATTTGTCCTCCATTTTTCTATTCTGCCTTGCAGGTTGTCTTCTTCAATCCTCAACTGAACAATCAAGTCTTCTAGATTCATCTCCTTACGCTTATGCTTGAGATAGTTCTTGAAGTCTTTCCATGAAGGAGGAAGTTTTTCAACAATTGTAGCCACTTGAAATGTCTCACTTAGACTCACTCCTTCAGCATGGATGTCATTGGGAAGAATTTGCAACCCTTGAACTTGAGTGATCACAGATTTAGAGTCAACCATTTTGAAGTCTAAGAATTTGCCAACAAAGAATTTCTTCGTGCTTCTTCGTGCCAGCATCTTCCATTTTATACTTCTTTTCCAATGACTTCCAAACCTCCTAGGCAGAGTTCATGTTACCATATACATTGTATAAGGTATTGTCCAAACCATTAAGAAGATAATTCTTGCATAGATAGTTGAAATGTTTCCAAACATCTAATGCAATCAATGTGTCATGATTGTTTGGCCCCTCCTGTACAACCGGAGGATCTTTCTTCAAGAATTTTGCGAAATTCAAGGTTGTCAAATAAAAATGCATCTTTTTCTGCCACCTTTTGAAATCAACTCTCGTAAACTTCTCGGGTTTCTCACCATGGGAACACATGAGTTAGTGGAACATTAGTAGGAGAAATAACATTGTTTCCATTTGAATCTAATTTTATTGTAAAACAGAAGTTCGACAATCAAATATAGATATAATTTAATATAATTGATTGAACAAATAGATTTGGAATACCCGAATGTGTGAATGCAGAATTACAACAAGAAATGCAATAATCAAAATCAGAACTAACCAAGATGCAACACGTGAGTACAGGTAGATTTATATCCAATAAACTTAAGTATCATCCTCGAATCAATATAATATGTGAAGGAAAATGATGACACCAAAATACAAGTTATTACTATGGATATGCATGCACTGAAATAGATTTATTAAGTATGAAATTTACGTGAACAGGCGCAGTGCAATTGATTAGAATCAAATTCACATTGGAAGTTAATGTTGTATATGTGACTAGCGAGTGACAATACGATTAAACATAAATTCCAGAAACTTAAATATGACAAAAAGAATCACGAGAAAACATAGCGTGAATGTACTTAGAGATACAAACGATGCAGAAATCAATAAAATATAACATGCACGGATGAAAAACGTCTTAAACTGTCAGGAAAAAATAGATGTAGAATGGCGCAAATTATATTCGAAACTAAACCGCAAACTTACTTAAACCGAGTAGGAGAAATAGTGCAGATAGTAGAATGAAAAACGCTGAGGCTAGAGTTCGACTCTATGTCTTTAAGACCTTTTTGCCCCGATTAGGTGCTTACGGTTAACTGGCAATCGTCTCCCAAAATACAACAGCGAACATCTTGCTGTAGAAGCACTTCAAACTACAAGACATGATGAACCGAGAAATGTTACAAACTCTCTTTTTATGAATGCCAATGAATAGACACAACAAATGCCAAGAGGTGCTATTAACAATTGGAATTCCAATTGTTGGCTGAGAGATCACATGATTTCCCTTCAAGTGGTGTCATTTGCACCAATTCGGATATTTAATAAATTTAATCCCAAAATTTAAATTAAGTTAGGATAATAACTAATTACTAATTTAATTACTTAATTAGTCATACATAGATCCTAAGTGCAAGTTTAATTAAATAGGTCCTTTAACCTATTGGTTTTACGAAATACTTTCGACTTTGAGTTACGAAATACTTCCTCATTTTCTGAATTTCAAGATGTCACCTTTAGACTATAATTTTTCATTCACCCGGAAATAGTTTAACGAGACCAAATGTACTATGAACGTGTTCGATCTAAATATTTCTCGTACATAACAGCTACCGAGACTACGAATATTTGGTCAAATAACTTCTATACTACTATTTTCAACACTAGTTGAAGTTAGTAATTCTTCCTCTTCTCAGAATCAGACCATGCAAACTTCACCAACACCCGCAACTCAACCAGCACATCCCCCACCACGGCTGCAATGCAAACTTCACCAACACTTGCAACTCAATCAGGACCTCCACCCCGGCCGTCCAATTAACACTGCCACCCACCGTCCTCTTTGGCTAACTTCCACTAATTTTTTCTCCTGAAAATTACAATTTACATCCTCTTGTATGGTCTTAATCTCCTAGATATCTTTTCTAATTTTTGGGTAATTGGAGCTATCTAACCTCAACCTTTCATCTTATTGTCTAATCTAACCATAACTTTTAAAATTTAAACGTTTTAACCTCAAATCTTATCTTTTTAACTTAAAAAGACAATAATACCCCTCAAATTTTAATTGCACTATAAATTATTATTAAATAAGAAATAGATAAAAATAAAAAAATATATAATTTTTAAAAATCAATTGATAAGAATTTACCTAATGACATTGGGGTAGATTGATCCACTCTCTACTTGCTTAATGAGGGGCCAGATTAATGTCAGGGTGGGGCTGTCTGATTCAACCTTTTGATTTGTCTATCGATCCCATTTGTTATAATTTTTTGTCATTTTTTAATAATTATTCTTATTTATTTTACTTTTTTTATTCATTTTGGTTAGAGAGTCGTCGCAGGTGGAGCGGGACGGAGTACGCTTTGTCCATTCAGAGCGGGTGGAGCGCGATGTGGGATTGAGTTTCCTAAAAATATTGTTTCATTCAGAGCAAGCTCCTACCGAGTTCATGATGAATGATGTATTTTTTGTTATCACTACATGAATTTTATGGTATTTCAAAAAGAAACAATGAAATTTAATATTCGTTATTTTTATTTATTTATTTTATATTAATTTTAACTAAATTGGGATTTGAGGGTATTATTGTCTTTTTAAAATAAAAAGGTTACATTGCGCAAAAAAAGTGATATTTAAGTTTATAATTGTCAAGTTTGAAATGTTCTAGTTAATTTGCACAATAAACTAAAAGGTTAGCGTTATATTTGTGCCAATTAGTCAATTTTTTCAAATATTACAAAGGATAGTATAGGAATGAAATCGAACCTTTGATCAATAATCTAAAAGCTCAGGTAAGGAAATGTGCTGTGCCATTAGGTCCTTGAATCATAAATCTGGAACACAAACCTTTAGAAAAATTGGAATCTTTTTAAAACGAATTAATAAAATTGGTATCTTGAGATCTCCCAAGATTTCAAATAATATATATTTAGGGTGTCCCAACACAGAATTTGATTGATTCCTTTTTAGACTTATTTATGAATTCTCATGAATTTTATGGATTTTAATTGCATTCCACGTAATCGTCTCAAATTCTAATGAAGTTCTATTCAATGCATTTTAGTGGATTTTAATATATATATATATATATTTAGTAAAATTTGTTGAATTTAAGAGGTATGCTAACATGGAACTTAACTTATTAAAAATTTCATATCGTTTCAAGCATTCTCAATGGAACATATTGGGTGAAAAAAGAAGCAAATATGAACTAGTGAAAAAAATACATTATACTTTTACATCTTCTTCAATAATCATTTATAATATTATCATGTGAAAATTTACTAGTATCGTGTTAATATCTCAACTTAAACCTTGATCAACAACCTTTTTTATTTTATTCTAATATATTTTAATTACTTATTCAATTTTTTTTTTTTTTTGTACACAAGTTGACTGTGAATTTGAGAAGAGAGTAAACATATTAACATAATTTCTTACTTGATCACCAAAAAATAAAAAAGAAGCAAAAAAGTATATTCTATGTGGTTAAATAATATATAAAATATACAGACATTGTTTCTTTTCCCCTCCTAAAAAAATATTTGTTTTTTTTAATTTTAAAAATGAAAGAACAAAGAGTTGTTAAATTATATAGAGGAAGCTCATAACATTTTTTTCTCTGAAATGATGCTCATAACTTTTTAATCAATCTTCATTTTCATTATTGGGCACTAATATGCTTGTAATTATTGTTTCTTGGAGCAATTCCGAGCCCAACTTGATTAATCCCCCATGACCAACCCTATATCTCTACCGATTATAATTCATTCACAATAATTTCCTATGCATACCTTGATAAAAACCTAGGAGTCATGAGAGGACTTTCAGAAAAGGAGAGAAGTGGCCTTTTGAAAGGTAGAGATATAGAGGTTGAGTTTAAAGAGGATGAATGAGACGTGTATTTGTTGGTTTGTCTTTTTCATTATTCATTTTAGATCGGAAGAGCGTCGTATTTATTTTTATAAAACGGGAGGAATTAAAATTTCAAGGGGATCATGTTTGAATTTGTAGAAGAATTTTTCTTTCATGTTTATGCCTTCTAAATCCACCAAAATTCTTTGAAATTCAATGAATTCTACGGATTGTTGAGGACAACATTTCATAGAGAACTTATTGAAATTTATGTTGGGGACTTCAGAATTTGTGGAGTTTTATAAAAATCCAAATTGAGATCCCTAGAATTACATGGAATTCTAAATCCTAAATTTCATCATATTAGAGCTTGATAACACCCCTTAATTTCTCATAATATGACAAGCTAATAATAAGTTAGGCAAATTTAATGTGTATAATGTTGGGTATTGACCCAAATTCAGTGCAACATTTGAATCCTATTCAGCGTAGGAAAATAGGATTCTTAGTTGACAAGTATAGAAACTGTTCGGTTAGAAAGTACTTTCCTTACGAGGACTAAAAGTGAGAAGGAAACAGACCTCAAATTAAAAAAGAAAAACACGGAACAATTAAATTGCAATTATGATTTTCTTGAGCGTCAAGGTAACTTTGTTATTATATATAGGGTTAATTTCACATTTCGTCCCTGTAGTCAGTATTGCCTGGGTCTCTAATCTTTTTTTTTTTCCCTGACCCGCTAGGTCCCCAACCTTTCAATTAATATGGTATGCTGGATATAACAAGACAAAAGTTGGTTGCAACCACCAGCAATAACAAAGTTGGCAAATTTTACGATTTCGGATCTTTTGGTATACGTAGCGGACTAACACCGCACTCGGCGAGCAAAATCCGACAGGAGCAGCCGGGGATAGGGAGCCAAGAAGGAGAGTTTCTCGCTCAATTTATTATATTTAACATTTATTTCTTGTGTTGCTTTCTTATGCTTAATCTATGTTCGTAATACTTGGTGTTTTCGGTGAAAACCTAAGAAAGGTGCTACCCAACTTTGTGAAAATCTAGTACATCACTCGCATATGAAACATGTTTCTTTGCATTACGTCTTTATTCATAGACAAGTTAAGTTGTGTTCTTCGTGTTCTCATAAAAAAACCAATGCAGACATTCTTACATAAACTTCTTGAATGAAATATTTATCCTTTTTAGCTAGAAATTTTAATTTGTAATTATTTAGATTTTGTAGTTCAGAATTTAATTAAGTCTGCCATTATCTAGATGACTAGATTTATTATATCTTGTATAGAACATTATAAATACTCACTTGTTCAGTACACAAGAAAATGGGTATATACATTCTATTTCTCTAATTGTTATATTCCAAAAGGCATATGCTGCTTTAGAGCCCCTCCGGCCACAGTTTCCATGAAAAGTTCTGTCATGGTACATAATTGGTTGAAGGGGAAACATGAATATGGAGAACAAGAAGAAATTAAAAGGATGAACTCCAAAAGCATGCACTTTAATTTACATCCTAGTTTAGACGTTATGTTTTGCTATTATCTTGTTTTGGTTTTGTAACCACAATTGTTGTTCCTGTAGCAAATTCTGTTGATTCAGGGAACTATTAGACATTGGATCACCAGAAAATGTTGTACTGGAAAAAGGAGCAAAAGGGTCGTTCTCAAACTGTGCTGTAAATGACGCCTCATTTGTATTTTGAACCGAAAAAGTAGGTGTTTCTTGACATGAAGGTGCTGGATTTGCTTGAAACGAAGGCATAGGACTAGCTTGAAATGAAGGTGTCGGACTTGCTCCAAATGAATGTGTGCGAGTTCGTTGAAATGATGTTGTATTTGTCTCTTCAAATAAAGGTATAGAACTTGCTTGCAATGAAGACGTAGGGGCTACTTGGAACGAAGGAGCTTCTGCAAACTTGTATGGCATATCTTGCACGTTGGTGGCAGTAGAAAGACGAGTAAACTCCTCTGATGTAGAGGCAATAGGAGATACGGTGGCTGTAGGAAACTCGTAAGTGTCCTGCAAGAAGGGGTTATAATGATTTGCTGACAATGTCGATTGATTATACAAACTTTCCAAGGAATTTGTTGATAGGCTGTTATTATGTGATAGTGGTGGTTGAATGGCATTTGGTTCTGTAAATAAAACAAGCTCCCAACCACTTCCTGAGCTATCTGTTAATGAAGCATTTTTCTCTGCTTGTTCTGGGAAGGAATTGTAGCTGTTAGAGGCATTAATGGACGATACTTGTGGGGTTGCTGATAGTGTCTCAGCTATCACAATCTCCCAATCTGTGATGGGACTAGAATCCAAAGCCATCAGTTTTGGCTCATGTTCTTTCTCTTGTTCACGCTCATTTTCGTCTGGCTCTGACCAATCATCTAACGAGACGAGATCAGCCATTGAATTCAATACTGGTAACGAATGGCTTGAACCTCTATGACTTACCATGAATGCATCATCATGTGGTGTTGCCTTCTCAAACTGATCCGAATAATCCTCCAAATCAATTGAGATTGATGGACTCCTCCGGTTTTCTGTTGCACTAATCAAATCTTCCAAGGAGGTACCTTGAGAAGAACTGTATTCAGATGCTTGATCGGAAAATTCAGACCGTGATCTGCTATAACTATCATTTTGTATGAGCTTTTGATTTGCATTTGGTGATGGTGCGGGGAGGAGATGGTTTGGAGGCTTGGAATTGGATGGAAATGAAGATTGATCTTTCAAAAACTCTTGCAATGTTTCCATCAACTCCTCTGATATTGCCTGGACGCTCGGGTACTCAGACGTCCTACCCACACCCACACTTTTACATAAATTATAGAAAGTGCTAAGTTCTTCGAATTGCTTTGCAGCCTTGACACAAGTTTGGAAAGCGCTAACACAATTCTGATACTGCAAATGAAAGAAACTATCCAAAAGAAGCGCAAGGCCATCAGAGATGTCTTTGTATAAATCAAAACTTTCTTGGACAATGGCATAAAGACATATATGTACCAAACGATTTGCTTTTGCTGCACCAGTTGGCCGGGTGGCTATGGCTCGTTCAAGTAATCGCTGCCAATACGAGATTCTATCAAGTAACATCGATGGCTTCATGTCACGAACGGGCTCGTTAGGCTTCTTGTTCCGGTGGTAGCTCCAGCTTTCCCTATCCCTATGCGTATATCTACGTTGAAGCTTCCCCGTGAGAAAGCAATCTAAACGCTCGTCAAGATAAAGGGCAAAGGTGCGAACAAAGGCCGTGAAATCCCAAGGACTAGAATTCGAATCATCTCTAAAGCTTGAGAGATTGAGAATCTTGGAACCCCTTTTCATTGCATGAAGAACTTCTCGAGGAAAATAAGGATCTCCATCTTGAAAGATTCGAAGAACGAGCATCAAAGATTTCAAGGCAACAATCCAATTACGTGTTCTGCCTATGCGTTTGCCAATAGCACGAGCACAAGCCGCAGCGTAAACTTTGTTCGACGAAACCAACTGCAAGATTTCGTATTCGTATCTATCGTCAATGGGGATGGCATCATGGGTCGTGGCTTTCAACACGGCGACATCTAGAGCCGAAGAATTGTTACTAGCAACCTTGGCAAGGCTAATGCTGGTTTGATCTTTTACCGCACCAATTGCCTTCTTGAGCTTGCTTGGCATTGCTGATAATCTTTCTTAATGGTTGGTAGCAAATTTCTTCCCTCCAATAATATAGTTCTTTCTTGTTTCCTTTGGTTTATTAATGGAAGATTTTTCTTTTATTTTTTAGGTTTTTGTGAATATTTTGCCTTCCACTTTTTCATTTTCCCCTTTCTTTCCTTTTTTTTTTTTCTTTTCTTTTTTCTTCTTTTCCTTAGAAGGGAGAAATGAATGGGCTTCCTCAAGTCTCTCTCTACCTCAATATTGACATGGTCTAGACTTGTAGTTGAAGAAGCCTCATAATTAATAAAAACTCAATACTTTGTAAATATTTGAAGTCAAGTACCTTGATATATTTGTTAGAAGTCACAAATTTGTGTTATCCATTTAATTTGTACAAATAGCTAGTAGTATGTTTCAAAAAAAAAAAAAGGGCTAGTAGTAAAACTAATAATGTATGTAAGATTTTTTAAATTTAGCATGCTACACTGGATATGACAAGACAAAAGCTGAATCTCATCCGTTATTTAAAATATACTAACCAATTTACTCTTTCGGTTTCCACCTTGTCTCTTCACGTTTGGTCTATAAAACAATATTTTGTTTGTTTGCAATTAATTAAAAACTAGATTGGAGACCGATCTACGGTCTAGATAAATAGCATTTGAGGAATTATATTCCCACTACTCAAATTTATTTCAACACTACATTTTAAACTTTTTTCTTTGTTTACTTAAATATCCATAGTTAAAATTACATTAATAACTATTGTTAAATTTAATCATTTTTTTTCTTCCACCACAATCATAATTATCTTAATTTGAATTCTTTTTAATAATTATTGTTCTTTTCAATTCTAGTAATCCCTTGCTACCATTTTTATTTATAATAGGGTAAATTTTACATATCGTCCCCAATCTTTACACTTAGAATCGCCTGGGTCCTTAACCTTTTTTAGCGTGCTGGATCCTCAACCTTTTATAAATGCGCACAAAAGGTCCCTCCTAAAAGAATCTATCCAAATTTTCGTTAATTGATAGATGAAATTACTTTTATACCCTTACTTTTTAAATTAAAAAAAAAATTTAAAAATTAAAAAAAAGGGGGGAAAAACCTCCCTCCCCTCCCCTCTTAGGTTGCTGGAATGCAGCATTTCGGTGGCCACTTAGCCCTCGGAATGCTGCCATTTCCGGCAGCTGAAAGGGGAGTCTCCCAATGGAGGGGAGACTCCTCCCATTGCCGGAAATGACAGTGAATTTGGAGAGTCTCCCGCCCATTTTTTCTACCTTTTCCGGCATATTATATTTTAATTAGATATATCTCATATTTATCTAATAGATTTCAATTTTACTTTGTTTGATTGTATAATTTCATCATTCTATGTTCTCCTACTACATTATATTTTATTTTGTCAGCATAATATGTTCGTAAAACCCACGGGTGTGAAGCATAGTATATTCATGAAACGCACGAGTGCGAAACTAATATACATTATACTATCGGGTTTTATTGTTTTTTAAAGGAAATAAAAAATAAGAATTAATAAAAAAATTATTAGTTCAATTATTATACTTTTTTTAATCATTTAATTTAATATTTTTATTTTGAGACTCTATTTACATATTACATTTTGGTTAGATATATCTCATATTTGCCTAATAAATTTAAATTACGTGAAAATAGATAATATATCAATCTAGATTTCAATATTATTATTATATTTTTCCTATTATTATACTTTTCCTTTTAATCATTTAATTTAATATTTTTATTTTAAAACTTTATCTACATATTACATTTTGGTTAGATATATGTCATACTTACCTAATGGATTTTAATTTTACTTTGTTTGATTTTATAATTTTATGATTTTATGTTCTCCTACTCCATTGTATTTTACTGTCACTATAATATACATGTGAAACGCATGGGTATGAAGGATAGTATATCCGTAAATGTACGGGCGTGAAACTAATATAGAATTATACTATTGGGTTTTATTGTCTTTAAAGAAAATAAAATATAAGAATTAATAAAAAAATATTGATTCAACGAGATAGCGATGAACTAATAACAAGAATTTAAAATTATGTAATTAAAATAAAGAATTGATTGCATGTTGTTTGCAAACTTATGATGCATATTAATTCCATACAAGTTGTGTTTTTTAATTTCTTTATGACATTAAACCTGACAAACACAATTTTGTTATATTTTATATATATAATTCCTTCATAGCTCCATCCATACAACGTAACGGGTGGAAATCTAATTCATTCTAATAACATACTATTTTTTTATTATTATTATTATTATTATTATTATTATTATTATTATTATTATTTTCTTTCTAATTTACTAGATACTTCAAATTCAAAAGTAAACCTTCGGATTTTGCATGCGGGATCATGATGAAATATTCCTCGACGACGGTGGTTGCAACCAAGTGCGGGCTTAACAAAACTTGCCATCCATGACTCAATCAGCTATGCTATATGAATACAAAGTTTGACACACAATTTAACATAATATACTTGACAGAATCTTATTTTTCTTTACATATCACGTCACTTTTAAATAAATGATGATAATTATAATAATCACTCGAACCACATGTTTGTGTGAAATTCTGCGTATATATTCTTTGTACATGTAAAATTATTCTGACCACAATACTCGAGCAGACATTAAAATTATCTAGTGTTGAAGTGTGCTTCCACAACATCAATCCATGCTACCCTTTCTATGTTTGATAGATGCAAATACAAGCTATTATGCATTTCATATCGCATGAGTTAGCAATAGAGTCTTTCTACAGACCCAATGATTAGTTATGTTAATGTATCAACACAGTTATAGAATACAAGAAATCACAAGTGGTTTCTAAAACCACTAATAAAACCACCTATAATTTCTTGTATTTTATAACTATATTGATACATTAACAAAACCAATCATTAGTTCTTTAGAAATTTTAGTTTGCAACACGCCAACATTACATCACGCAATCGTTCAGATTGTGGTGCCGAAAAGAGTTGTACTCACAGACACTGTCGTCGGCATAAGCAACAAGCGCAACTTGAACTACTACCATGACTCTGCATTGTCCAATCACATATTTCAATAACTTGGTGATATCGCCCTTTAAACTTGACCACAAATTGACACCAGCAAGCATAAGCTGCCCATGTTTGCAAACAAGTTCTATTTTTAAATAAAAATTAGTCAAACCAATCACATCCATATATTTCATGAGACTCGCATGTACTACACAAATTTCCATCATTCAACCCCAACCATTCTATCTCGTATTTCTCATTAAAACTTATAAAAACAAGTTAGACGCGCAACAATTGACAATCAAGAATGTACCCCTTCTAAGTTGGTCACAAATGTCTGAAACATGAAGCATAACCTCTACAACTTGCCAACTCTGTATAACTTTACAATTATGCATGGATCGATCAACATCTCAAGACAACTCGTGCACATCTGTCGATCCTTATACCTTCTTACGTTGGTCAAGTCGACATAAGCATGCACTTTGCAAAATTTTTGCAACAGCAGATAGTTCCCCACCACCCTCGGAGCATTATGTCTGGATACGGTAATTGGAAAAATGATAGTACGTTCTAGGAATGCGTCTACACACTCGAGAGAAGGGGGGTGGGGAGTGTCCAAACAATTGAAAATAATAGTAGGATCCAGAAGGGCAGCTCCTCTAATGGCAAGCCTTCTCAAGCAGCTGGTTATAGTCCTGCGTATTCACAACTAATTGTAGCAAATTGCCAACTCTAGAGATTATTAAGGCTGAGCATGGATATCTATCTGTGTAATGCTATTTATCACTATTGGTGATCATCACCGCCATTAGGTGACATTAAATGATAAGTCTAATTTAATAAATAACACAACTCTACTTTTAATTACGCTATCATTTAATGACAACACACTTCACATGGAATAATGATCATCAGCACTGGTCATGAATAACACTAATCTATCTAGATATGCTTCATCGCTATCTGCCTATCTCCATTAACTACAAAGTGGAAGGAATGATACTCTTCAAGAATTAGAGGATAAAGCACTAAGCCAGTAAAGTTACAAGACTTGGCTAGTTTTTAACATAGCCATGGGTGACAAATCTAAATCTAATAACACTCTACAAAGAGGTTAAGAGAAAATAATGTAGATGCCAAACAACACTTGGAATTCCCAAATATGATCCATATTGGTGCTTCCGAAATTTATATACACAAGCAGTGTATTCTTATAGCCCTATGGTTCTTATGACTGCTTTATAAGCATTATTTGCTGCTCGGTTTAACGCTATTTCCTTCTTTTCATGGCACTTACCTGTACCCCTAAGTTGATCATTAATGAAAACTTTGTAAGTTCCTTCTCGCCTCCAAAGATCGACTACTCGAACTTGGAGTTTGTTTTTCTGACATATCTCATACAGCTTCTTGACAGGATTTTCTTGTAACATATGGGGAGTGATAACGGGATTCAGTAGATCATTTGCTACCTAAGCAAAATCAAAAACAACATTTATTATGAAGAAAATAAAAAGGAAAACAAAAAAAGAGGACAAACACGACTTGCCAACATGGCTTGTTATGCTATATATTCAAAGTCAACACCAATCACTCAAAATATTTTAAGCAAATACCAATATCTTTAGATTTGGATTGTATTTTTAGCCACGAAGCAAGAGAAAGATTGTATTGTCTAACACCTTTTAAGAAGAGGTGCAGAACAGATTCAAGTCTCAAAACTAATTTTTATATATTTCAGTAGGACAATGCTGTTCAGGTAACATAATTGGAGCAATGCATGTTCTCTTTCTCCTAGTCTTTTTAGCATTCTTACTTATCCATTCTTCTAAAAGTGAAAGGCGTTCTTAGTAGGTTTCCCGAGCAAAGTAAAAGGCCATCAGTAATAGAGGAAAGTGAATCACCTTCCATGTCGTATCAATTGAGCAATTGCTGTCGATGAAGACAGCTCCTAATGTGGATTCAACAACATCAGCAAGCACCTTTGGAGCATCAATTAAACCGTGTGCTCTTCCGATCTCGGATGTTTAGGGATAACATCTATAAATGCCTGAATCTGCAAACATTACAAAAATTTTGAAGGTAAATATATTGAGAATAATAGCTCATCACTATGTCATAGAAGAAGCCAAAGAGGGTGAAAGCACAGGGGAATTCATGAGTCATCAAGACTAATTCTTGTTGGAGATCTCCATAAATTGTCCTCACTACTAAATAACATTTAAAAAAATAAAAAATAAAAAATAAATATAGAAGAAGAAGAAGAAGAGCAGATTCATGAATAAATGCTTCCTTTTTTTTTCTCTCTTTTTCTTTTTTTTTTTTTTTTTAAATCATAACAAATTCTTGAATATATATATATATATATATATATATATAGTCCTGAAAGTGCAACCTTCTGAGAGTCAATTCATCTCATCCAGGAGACTTGTGCCCATTAAAAATAGCAGAAAATGGATAGCCAAAGGTACATAGATTCATGTTTACACGAGCTTAACCGGTTACACTCAAGCTATGCCTGGATCTGGGAAGGGAAAGTCTAATTAAACCTAATTATGAATAAATATGTGCCTGGGCAACGGTCTAAAGAAACTAGACATTTTCCATGTTTTTACTTGCAGAGTAAATGAGTAATTATTAATCTTCGATGGGAGCAGTTGGGTTCACACGTACCTAGTATATTTCATATATTTTACATAAAAAAAAAAAAAAAGAAAGGAGAACTCCATTAGTTAATGCTCATTGAGTCCATGATCTTTCCCAGTATATTACAATTGAAAGTCACTCTGATTCTAAGTTAACTGAAGCCTCACTACCATGCAAAGATAAAGTGCGCCAAAAAAGGATAAAATGTGTCAAACCAAGCAATTCTCAGAAAGTAAATACAACCCTTTATTATATTTCTACATTTGTTTAAAAATGCGTCAAACCATTCTAATGCACAATTGCACATATGACCTACTCATAAGAATCTTACAACTGAATTCACCACTCATTTCATCTCATTTAAAAGCAAAAATAAAAACCAAACACAGGCCAATCCACTCTAGAAGTCCAGTTTAGAATATATTTAATAATCATCAGAAAAGGAAATTCTAACATCGTAACTTCTAGAAAATTGCACGAGTATGATATAGATTATGCAACATTCTCCAACAACAAGCTTTCTTCCAATGTCATTACACTCCATAAGGGGGACATGTGAATTACTTAAAAGATAGCGTTGCCACAATTTAATTGCTCTCTTCAACTTAAGCATCACGAAAAGAGTTAAAAACCTTTCAAATCAAAAAGAAACTAAGGGTGCGTCTGGTTTAGATTTTAGGTCTCAATTAATTGATGCAAACACCGTTCATTGGTTGCTTTTCTCCATACACAACAATCAGATGGTATGGTCCACACATAAATGGTAGTCCACATTAATGTCTTCTGACATTTTTGTCCTTTTTAATGTTAAATATTTACAACATTTGTTTGCAGAGAGATGCAACTGATTAGGGGCATTTTGGGGA